>PVJC01024006.1:0-25902 GCA_004026665.1 Murina feae | reverse complement strand
GACGTGGCCTTCAGCCCGGAAATACCTGAGTGATTAACCATGTACCTTATATGGACTATACATTGGACCACCGATCCACACCTGCCAAATACCCTAAGCCATGGCCCCATATGGACAACGCAGTAAGCCACCAATCATGTGCGCCGAGTGTACTAAGCCCCACCCCTTCCCATTCCGCCCCTCAAAAGGAGCGCCCACCTCTGCACGTGCGCTGCTCTCCCCTTGCGAGCCAGCCCGGCAGGTCCGTCTCCTCTAATAAAGCCTGTAGTCCTGGTTTCCGGCCTCTGTCTGATCTTTCAATGTCCACGCAAAACCTGCGTATACTCGCAATTGTCAACGCCTGGAGGCAGCCCCCTGTCCTTCGGTAGCTGTGGATGAGCAGACGGTGGGACCGTCAGACAAAGGGATGTCACTCGGTGCCTCAAAGAAATGAGGGGGGGCGGTGGCTGTGACAGAACATGAGATGAGGAGGCTTGTAGACAGCAGAATTATTTCCCATAATTCCGGGGGCTGGAGGCCCAAGATCAAGGTGTAGCAGAGTCTACGTCTGATTTATAGATGGCACCTTCCCGCCCTCTCCTCAGGTGGCGGAGGGGGCGAGGGAGCTCGCTGGGGTCTCCTTTATAAGGACACTCAGCCCAAGGGGTTTCACCCTGGCAGCCTAATCACCCCCAAACGTGCCACCCCTGACCCCAGCACAGTGGGAGGTAGGATTTCAATGCACAGTTGGCCCTTGGACAACATGGATTTGAACTGCGTGTATCCACCCAGACATGGATTTCCCCCAGGAAACACTCATAAATGTATTTTAATAACATTCTCTTAATAACGTTTCCCTTTCTCAAGCTCACTCTGTTGTAAGAATACAGTGCATGATACATAGAACACACGAAATACGTGTTCACTGACTGTTTATATTGTACGTAACGCTTCCGGTCTACTGTAGGCTATCAGTTTTGGGGGTAGTCAAACGTTACATGTGGGTTTTTGACTGTGCAGCGGTCGGTGCCCCAATGTCTGCGTTGTTCGGGGGCTGCTGTATACATTTTGAGGAGACACATTCATAGCATCGCAGGCTGGAAACATGCTATTATCTTCATCCAATGGGTAAACAGAGGTGAAAATTCATCCGATTGTTCACAAATATTGGGACTTTGGTGACATGTAAATTATACCTCCATTTTTTTTTTTCAAAGGAGAGGGGAGGTTCGCAAGGAGTAGGTGGTGATGAAGTAACACACGACCGAGTCTTCGAGGCTGGGCCCACACAGAAGGGTTCTGAGAGAATTAAACGGAGCGGCCTCACTTGTGACTCAGAGTTGCTTGGTGCTGTCCCTGTGCCGTCTGAAATCGACTCCATTTGTCCCCTGTGCTTGGTCAGGGAAACCCTGTGTGTCAGGCTGCCTGGCTGCTGTAAGCAGGGCCACAGGCTGGGCTTGAACACCAGGCATGTGTTTGCTCCTGTCCTGGAGGCTGGAGGCCACGGTCAGGGTGAAGGCAGGGCTGGTTCCTCGTGAGGCCTCTCCCCCGGGCCTGGAGACGCCATCCCCTCCTGTGTCCTCACATGTTGTCCCTCTGCGAGTCCGTGTCCTGGTCTCCTCTTCTTAGAATGGAACCGGTCACACTGGGCCAGGACCCCCCCTCCACCACCACCTCATTGTCACTGGTCACCTCGGTACAGACCCGATCCCCAAACCCAGTCACCCTCTGAGGTCCTGGGGTTAGGGCTTCAACATACGGACTTGGGAGGACACAGCTCAGCCCGTGAGGCCTGGGGTAACTCAGTGTAGAACCAGAAGGAAAACTTAGCTCCCGGGCGAAGTCCTGGGCAGCGGGAAGTCCCCACGTGGGAGGATGCAACGGAGCTGCCATCTCCCCTCTCACAGCAGCGCTGGTCATGCAGCAGCCCCTCCCCCCAGGCTCGCTTCTGTGGTTGTAGCCATCCTTGGTCAGCCGTGTCCGAAAATACTACATGGGAAGTTCCAGAAAGAAACACTTCATACATTTTTAAAATATGTGTGTTTATTGATTTTGAGAGAGAGGAAGGGAGAAGGAGTGGAGAGAGAGAGAGAGAGAGAGAGAGAGAGAGAGAGAGAGAGAGAGAAACATCGATATGAGAGCACAACATGCATTGGCTGCCTCCCAAAACCTTCTGCTGCCTGGGATGACGCCCAACCAGCTGAGCCACACCAGCCGGGCGGCAGGTGGTCAGTGTTAGGTTGCACACCACCCTGAGTTCCATGATGAAAGCACTTCCTCCAGGGAGGGGGGGCGGGGGAGGGGGAGGTGGGAGGGAGTGAACCTTCCCTTTGTCTGGCGTCTCCACGTGGTAATGCTCCTGCTCCTGGTCCTTTAGCCACCGAGTAGCGTCTAGGTGACCAGATGGACTGTCCTGGTGTCTCAGGGCTTGTGCTGAGTCATCCCTATTCTACCCAGTCATGCCACAGTCACACAACTTCTATAGCACAACCATGGCAATACCCTGTAATTTCATCATTACTGGCGCTATCGCACGGTGCCTGCGTTATAGATTAAACCCTAACATGGAATTATCTGCAGGGAAAACACAGCCTCTACAGGGTTCCGGCCTGTCCACAGTTTCAGGCATCCATCAGGTCTGGGGACCCGGAGAGAGGCAGGCCCCACGGCCCCTCCTTCTCCCAAGGATCAATGTGGGCGGAACAGGGTTTCGGGGACAACAGGTGCCAGCTGGGCACAGCCTGCAGCCTTCTGAGGGTCATGAGCCCCTCGTTCACAGGGCCCAGCCCCCACCGTCCCACTCGGGGCTGCATGGATGTCAAACTGTCCTTCGGAGGGGAGGGTCCACATCAGTCTCAACCAAAGGGAGTTGAATGGTGGGGCCAGCAGTTTGCATCCATCCAGGGTGCCCTCAGGTGCTGGGCCTCTTCCAGGCACACCCTGCCCCTCCCCCTCTCCCACCAGGAAGAAATGAAAATCTGAAAATCCTATTGCCCCTCAATCAATGGGAGCTGTTTGTTTTGTTCTCATGTGTATATATAATTTTATTTCAGAGAGGAAGGAAGAGGGAGGGAGAGAGAAAAACATCAGTGAGAGAGAATCATTGATCAGCTGCCTCCTGCACGCCCCACACTGGGGACCAAGCCCGCAACCCAGGCACGTGACTAGGAATCAAACCGTGACCTCCTGGTTCAGGGGTCAGTGCTCAACCACTGAGCCACGCTGGTTGGGCAAAGGGCAAAGGGCAAAGGAGCAGCTGTTTTTCTGTTTTTCTTTTGATAGTGACAGGGCCTCGGGGAGGTGACATGGCACCATTTACTGTGCCTTCATTTTTGAGGGCTGCTGCTCTCTACTCACCAGGAGCTAAGTCTCTGATAGCTGGTAATGGATGAAAGGGCTTCGTTTTATTAAATTCGTTTTTAATCACACCATTACTGCGTAAATGCATTTTCCATCACAAAAACAGAAGTATTACTGTAAGAACAGAAGTTCAGTCATTTCTCATCCTGATCTCACAGTGTCCATTCCACACAACTTTCACCCCAGGTTTCACTGGGACCAGGTGTCATGGGGACACCTGTTTCCACCGGGTGAGGTCTGGGGCGTCAGTGAGGAAGCGGGGACAGCAGACCAGGGCACCTGTACGTGGCCTCTCCGTGTGGCTGGGGCTTCCTCCCGTTCTGGCTGGGGCCTGGGAGAGCATCCTGAGAAAGCTGAGAGCCTTATGACCTCACCTTGGGAGTCACTCAGCACCACTCCCGCCTCTTCTGTGGGTTCCGACAGTCACAGGCCTGCCCAGGTTCAAGGAGAGGGGATGGGGACCCCCACCTCTCAATGACAGAATTTCAAAGTGTTGTGGTCAGGTTTTAAAATGGCCATATCTCACCCTGGCTGGGTAGCTCGGTGGGTTGGAACATCATCCCCATATGCCACAGTTGCAGGTTCAATCCCTGCTCAGGGCGCATGTAAAAATCAACCAATGAATGCATGAATAAGTGGAACAACAAATCTCTCTCTCTCTTTCTTTCTCTCTCCATGTTTCCCTCTCCCTGTCCCCCTATCTCCTCCTCTCTAAAATTAATCAATCAATACAAAAATTAAAAAAATAAATTGGCCATATCTCTCTCACCAGAGCTGTGTTATCAGCTTACATGTATAGCTTTCCAATATCTTTGTCCTATCTATATATATAAAAGCCTAAGCAACAGTTAAGACTGGTTGACCGAGCAACTGGTTGCTATGATGTGCACTGACCACCAGAGGGCAGGCGCTCAGAGCAGGAGATGCTCAATGTGGTCAGTGTGCTTCCACAGCCAACCTCCCAAGGCCAGCCAACTTCCCGCGGTCCTTTCTCCCGGTTGGCTGGCCCCAATCAGCCCTGATTGGGACTAGGCAAGACAGCCCTGATCAGCTTCGATCACTGGCCAGGCAGAGGGATCCCACCTGTGTACAAATTCATGCACTGGGCCTTTAGTGTGTTTATAATCACACATGTGCCCAAGAAAAGATGTTATGTCTTTTTTTTTTTTAGGTGGATACTCTTATAATCTTTCTCTTCTTTTATTGTAAAATACACATAACATTTACCATCTTAAACATTTAAAAAATATGTTGTTATTGATTTCAGAGAGGAAAGGAGAGGGAGAGAGAAACATCAATGATGAGAGAGAATCATTAATCAGCTGCCTTCTGCACACCCCCTACTGGGGATCGAGCCTGCAACCCAAGCATGTGGCCTTGACGAGGAATCGAACCTGGGACCCTTCAGTCTGCAGGCTGACACTATCTACTGAGCCAATCCAGCTGGGGCACCATCTTAACCATTTTTAAGTGTACAGTTCAGTGGCATTCAATACATTCACATTGTTATGCAACCATCACCACCATCCATCCATAGCTCTTTCCATCTTATCAATCTGGACCCCTCCACCCATTAATCACCTCTTCCCACCTCCTGGCACCCACTGTTAGGACCTGGTGTCCTTCATATTTACAGTATCTCACTGGTTATTGTTGTTACAACAAGCTGATGACTTTAAAAATTATCATAACTTTCTCTTTTGAAACCATGTTAGACCCACAGAGAAATTACAAAAATAATACAGAGAGACCCAAATCCAGCAGCTCCTCAGGTTAGCGTCTTACATAGCACAGGCCCTTCCTGAAGCAGGACACCGACGCGATCCCATATCAGCCACTCACCGACAGCATCGCCTCTGTTCTGGCCCAGGATCCAATCCCGGACTCCACGTCCCATTTACGGTTCCTACGCCTCCTCTGGTCTGCGACAGAGTCTCATTCTTTGTCCTTTATGGTCTTGACCCGCTAAAGGGCACTGGCCAGTTCAATGTCCCTCCACTTGAGTTTGGTGTTGACTCACAATTAGATTGAGATTGAGTGTTTTGAGGCAAGAGAGTCACAGAAGTGAGGCTGTCTTCCTCAGGGCAGTGTCACCCATCCCTGGGGGCGTCTCTCCCTCTAAAGTTACTACTTTTCTCTTTGTAAAAGAAAAAGGATCTTGTGTGAGAAACCCCAAAGCTGCCAATATCCCATTTTTCCATCCTTTTTTCTGTTTTTTCCTCTACCCCCAACGCCTCCCCTCTGACAGCCATCAGCTTGTGTTCTGTATCTATGGGCCTGCTTCTGTTCTGCCTGTTCACTTGTTGTGTTTTAGATTCCACAGATAAGTAAAATCACGCGGTATTTGTCTTTCTCGGAGTAACTATTTTCACTTAGCGTCATACCAGTACCCTCTCAGTCCGTGCAGGTTGTCACAGATGCAAGACCTCATTCTTTTTTATCGCTGAGTAATATTCCATCGCGCGCATGCTTCGCTGCTTTAGCCAGTCACGTGTCAGTGGAAGTCTGAATTGCTTTGGTATCTTGGCTAATGATGCTGCAAGGAATGTAGGGAGGCATGCATCTTTTTGAATTCGTGTTTTGTTTTCTTCAGATAAATACCCGGAAGTGGAATGGCGGGGTCATAGGGCAGTTCCAGGTTTCCTTTTTTGAGGAACCTCCATACTGTTTTCCGTAGGGACTGCACCAGCCTGCAATCCACCAGCACTGCACGAGGGCTCCCTTTTCTCCGCATCCTCGCCGGCATGTGTTTGTGGGTTTGCTGCTGGTAGCCGCTCTGACAGGCGTGGACTGGGATCTCATTGCATCTCTCTGAAGTCAAAGGACACTGCCTGTCTCTTCATGTCTGTGGGCCATTTGCATCTTCCCATGTTCTAATCGATTTGTTTTTATTTTTTTAGTGTTAAGTTGTATGAGTTCCTTATATGTTTTGGGTATTAACCCCTTCATTGGTGAATATCCCCATTCAGTAGTTTGTCTTTTAGTTTCGTTGATGGGTTCCTTCGCTGTAGAAGAGCTTTTTCGTTGGATGTAGCCTCATTTGTTTATTTTGTCATTTGTTGCCCTTGCCCGAGGAGACCTGTCCAAGAACGTGTTGCCAGAGGTTTTACTGCCTATGTTTTCTTCTAGGAGTTTTATGCCTTAAATTCAAGTCTTTAATCCGTTTTGAGTTTATTTTTGTATATGGTATGAAAAAGTGGTCCAATTGTCTTATTTTTTTTCCCCACTTACTAATTTTACTATTATCATCATCTCCTTCCTTCTTTGCTTTGGTCTTTTTTTTTTTTTCTTCAAAGATATTTTTATTGATTAGAGAGAGAGGAAGGGAGAAGAAACGAGAAAGAAACATCGATGTGAGAGAGAAACATCGGTTGGTTGCCTCCTGTACGCACCCCGATGGGGATCAAACCGAAACATGGGTGCGTGGCTGGCTGGGCTTGCTTCAGGCCTTGAGGACACACCATGGTCCACAGTTACCCTGGACCAGGTGACACTGTGCATGTCCTAGAGATACACAAAGTGACGTTCAAAAAGTGCCTTCTCTTAACTAAGGAACTGAACTCACAGAGAGAATTACTGCGCCAGGGTGGGGAGGAGCCAGTGAGCGGGGCCTGGCTTTGCCGAGACAGTGCGAGTTGGGATCAAATGCAGTGTGGGAGGGTGGTGGGCCTCTCTCTTAGGTGGAAAATTGCATCCTTGTCTGGCCTGGGATTCCATGACCATAAAGCTGAGCGTGCTGAGTGCTTGACAAGAAATTGGATCAGAGCTATCTGCGGCTGGAAATGTTCTCTGTTGAGCTGCACCAGCTTCAGAAATAGGCCAATACTTTTTACGGTGGCTTTGAGACATATCGTATTGGGTTTTCTTATCTCCAGTACAACTGAAGGCAGTGCCGCTTGCCTAGGTAGGCACTCACGGCGTCTGCAACAATGGAGGTTTTGTCTGACTAGTCCAGCTGACTGGTTGCAAGAGACTTGCTGGTTCTTTGTAGAAAATGTGTGCCAACTTCTGAAGTTCCTGCATTATCAAGGTAATTTATCAAGTTATGGAACAGTTTATTTATTTTTTAATCAAATGCTTTGGGGTGATATTTCTCCCCTTTTCCATTGATAGACGTATTATTTTATTACTCCAGATATGCAAAAGTGATATAATGGACACGAGATCCTTCACACCCGACGTAATGAGGAAAACACTACACTCCTCCTTCGGGTTAGCTGTGTACTCTTTGCTGATGCATCCCTCCTTCCTCCTGCACAGAGGAAACACTACCCTGAATTTGTTTGTCATAAGTTTTTCTGGTTTTTGTTTTTTGTTTTTTTTTTAGAAATAAAAGACAAAGATTTATTTATGGTTCTTAGAGTTGACAAACTGAAAACACATCCGGGCAAAGCCCAGAAGTGTTCCAGAGAAGAAAGTTTAAGAATTATACCATTGCACCAAAAATAAGAAATAAATAAAATACCTAGGAATAAACTTAACTAAAGAGGTAAAAGACCTGTTTCAGAAAACTGTAGGACACTGAAAAAAAGAGATAGAGGAAGACATAAATAGATGGAAGAATATACCATGTTCATGGATTGGTAGAATCAACAGCATTAAAATGTCCATACTACCCAAAGCAATCTATAGATTCCATGCAATCCCCATTAAAATACCAACAGCATATTTCACAGTCTCCAAAAATTCATCTGGAATAAAATAAGACCCTGAATAGCCACAGCAATCCTGAGAAAGAAGAACAAAGTAGGAGGGATCTCAATACCAGATATCAAGCTGTATTACAAAGCCACTGTCCTCAAAACTGCCTGGTTCTGGCACAAGAACAGACATATAAACCAATGGAACAGAACAGAGAGCCCAGAAATCTACCCATGCTCAATTAATATTTGGCAAAGGAGGCAAGAGCATACAATGGAGTCAAGACAGTCTCTTCAATAAATGGTGTTGGGAAATTTGGTTAGACACATGCAAAAAAATGAAACTAGACCACCAACTTACACCATACACAAAAACAAACTCAAAATGGATAAAGGACTTAAATGTAAGATGGGAAACCAAAAAAATCTTAGAGGAATGCACAGGCAGCAAAATCTCAGACATATGCAGACATAGCTCCTAGGGCATTGGAAACTAAAGAGAAAATAAACAGATGGGACTTTATCAAAATAAAAAGCTTCTGCACAGCAAAGGAAACCATCAACAAAACAACAAGAAAGCCCACCTCCTGGGAGAGCATATCTGCCAATGTTATCTCCGAGAAGGGCTTAATCCCCAACATCTACAGGGAACTCATACAACTTAACAAAAGGAAGACAAACAATCCAAACAAAAAATGGGCAAAGGACCTAAATAGACACTTTTCAAAGAGGACATTCAGAAAGCCAAGAGACATATGAAAACATGCTCCAAGTCACTAATCATCCAAGAGATGCAAATCAAAACAACAATGAGGTACCATCTCACACCCGTCAGAATGGCTATCATCAACAAATCAACAAACGACAAGTGCTGGAGAGGATGCGGAGAAAAAGGAACACTCGTGCACTGCTGGTGGGAATGCAGACTGGTGCAGCCACTGTGGAGAACAGTATGGAGTTTCCTCAAAAAATTAAAAATGGATCTCCCTTTTGACCCTGCAATCCCACTTCTGGGAATATATCCCAAGAAACCAGAAACACCAATCAGAAAGGATGCATGCACCCCTATGTTCATAGCAGCACAATTTACAACAGCTAAGATTTGGAAACAGCCTAAGTGCCCATCAGCAGATGAGTGAATTAGAAAACTGTGGTACATCTACACAATGGAATACTACCATTTGCAACGGCAAGGATGGACCTGGAGAGCATTATGCTAAGCGAAGTAAGCCAGTTGGAGAAAGATAAATATCACATGATCTCACTCATTTGTGGAATATAATAAACAACATAAAGTGATGAACAAAAACTGATCCAGAGACAGAGAAGCATCGATCAGATGCTCAAACCTCAGAGGGAAGGTAGGGGAGGGTGGGGGTAAGGAGAGAAAGAGCAGCCCAAGGACTTGTATGCATGCATATAGGCCTAACCAATGCACACAGACACCAGGGGGGTGAGGGCATGAGCAGGGTGGGGGGCAATGGGGGCATAAGGATACGTATGTAATACCTTAATCAATAAAGAAAGAAAAAAAAAAAAGAGTTGTCATGGTAAAAAACGCACTCTTGAGAATGACCAGTTCTGTGTTCTTAGTCCTAAGATTGGTCCAGGATGGCTACTAGTCAGCTGGCAGGTGGTCTGGAGGGCAGGTGCCAAGCGGTCTGGTCACAACCTGAGTCCTTTAGGGGATGGTCAGAGGGTTGTAGGCAAGCAGCTGTTCAGGCATCGACACGGGACTGGATCGTTGGAAAGCTTAAGTTCCGAGGCTCGTCTAAGACAAGAACAAGAGCTGTGTTCTCACGCCTCCGCCTCCCTAGGTTAATAATTCAGCAGCTTGGTGGGAGTCACTCCATTTTGTGTTCTTCACTCTTTACCTCTGAATCGAACACCAACTATTTATTCTCTCTCACGGTTTATGCAGATCAGGAATCTGGGAGCAGTTTAGCTGTCGATTCTGGCTCTATCCTAGGTTTCCGCCGGGAATAGAAGGCTTGATTTGGGGGCTGGGAGATGCACTTCTAAACCCACTCACACGGCTGTTGGCGGGAGGCTTCCATCCCTCGCCACGTGGGCCATGCCTGGCGGCGGGGCAGCTGGCTTCCCCCACTGTAAGGTCCGAGGGAGCCGATTCTATGGCTGTCAACTTCTGTGTAGAAAACTGAATTTCTACAGGAAAAACTTTTGCTTTTTTAAAATTTAAGACGGCATTTAACTATATCCATTCTTAGTATTTTGAAGCAGCTTACCCATATATTTATGTCACCACATGTGGGTCCATTCCAGTGGAGACATCTCTCCGCCACAGGGACAGGCCGCTGAGCTTTCCTGGTTCTGTACTTTAGCTCAGTGGGCCTCCGATCCATTCCGAGTTGACTTTCGTACGTGATGTGAGGCAAGGGTCCGCTTTCATCGTGTGCAGGTGGTTGTCTGGCAGTCCCAGCGCTGTTTGTGGAAGAGACCACTCTGTCCTTCATCGGATGGTCGTGGCGTCCTTGTAGAGAAACCACCGCTCATGGACATATGCGCCGACTTCTGGACGTGCATTCCTGTTCCATTGACCTGTCTGCCTGCCCTTACGCCAACACCACAGTGTTTGGATTCCTGCGAGTTTTGGACCTGGGAAGCGCGAGTCCTCCAGCGTCCGTGTTCAGCTGAAAGAGGGCACTGTCTGTCCTGGGCCCTAGCAGTGCCATTGGAACTCGAGGATCGGCTTAACCGCTACTGAGAAAAAGACGGTTGTGACTTTTTAAAAATAAATAAGTATTGCAACTCTATTGAAATGAAAAGACAATATCCAACCTAATGCAACAAAAATGAATAAAATCCTTTGTCCTATAACTGTTCACATAATGCAGAAGGCAGTGCGTTTTCCTAAAGCATGTTCTAACCTGCATTTGGTTCAGACGAAGGCATCGGCGTTAAATGGCCCCATCCCTCAGCAGTGGGACTGTCAGCAGCTGGCGTTAACTGTTGCGAGAACATCACGTAATGCACCGCTAGGGGGAGCACCTTCTCCCTGGGGCCTACCTGCAGGGGGGGCACACGGAGGCTGGGGCAGGGCAGTGTGAGCACGAGGGGCCAGCGGTGGGACTGAGAGCAGACGGTGCTGACGCGACTCTCCTGTTGAGACATAGTCGCTCTTGGTCAGAAGGCCTTCCTTCAAAAGCAAGCAGCCGCCGGGAAACACTGCGTGGGAGCCAGCAACGCAAGGCCAGCTCGTGTTGAGCGTGTTTATTAATTGTCTAAAAAAAGCCCCGAAACACATATTCCCGCACAGGAACCCGCGAGCACACTGTTTCATTATTGCTTAAAAGCAAACCATTTGCGTTGAGCCTACGACGGCCGCTGTTTCCATGAGGCAGCGAGACAGGGGCCGTGGGTGTGGGGAACAAAGCAGGAACTGCAAGGGAAATGTTCTCCCATCTCCTTATTTTTCAAGAAGTGAGACACAGCCCTGGCCGGTGTGGCTCAGTGGATAGAGCGTCGGCCTGAGGACTGAAGGGTCCCGGGTTCGATTCCGGTCAAGGGCATGTACCTTGGTTGCGGGCACATCCCCAGTAGGTGTGCAGGAGGCAGCTGCTCGATCTTTCTCTTTAATCGATGTTTCTAACTCTCTATCCCTCTCCCTTCCTCTCTGTAAAAAATCAATTAAAAAAAAAAGAAGAAGTGGGACACCTACAGGTGGAAGTGTAGTTGCCAGGTAAACACACCTCCCGCAGCGACAGGAAGTGAAATCTGCACATCTTCAGGTCTCCGGCGATTTTTCTCAGGTAGATACAGCCACAGTAAGGACACCCCCCCACTCCCCATGGAAAAGGCTGCAAAAATGCCAGGAATCTTCAAACTTACTCAGCAAAAGTCTTTTTTTTTTAATTGTCTAAAGTTTTACATGTGTCTCCTTTTTCCCCAACTGATTCCCCCACAGCCATTCCCACCCTGGGCAAGCCCCCTCCGCACCAGTGTCCGTGTCCATTGGATATGCTAATATGCATGCATACAAGTCCTCTGGTTGCCCTCTAACCCCCCTCTCCTGCCATTTGTCTCTGGATCTATTCTTGTTCATCAAATTATATTGCTCATTATATCCCATATATAAGTGAGATCATGTGATATTTATCTTTCTCTGACTGACTTACTTCGTTTAGCATAATTCTGTCCAGGTCCATCCATGGTAGGAGTTCCTTCTTTTTTACAGCAGCGTAGTATTCCATTGTGTAGATGTACCACAGTTTTCTAATCCACTCATCTGCTGATGGGCACTTAGGCTGTTTCTAAATCTTACCTGTGATAAATTGTGCTGCCGTGAACATAGGGATGCATATGTCCTTTCTGACTGGTGTTTCTGGTTTCTTAGGATATAGTCCCAGAAGTGGGATCACAGGGTCAAAAGGGAGATCCATTTTTAATTTTTTGAGGAAATTCCATACTGTTCTCCACAGTGGCTGCACCAGTCTGCATTCCCACCAGCAGTGCACGAGTGTTCCTTTTTCTCCGCATCCTCTCCAGCACTTGTCGTTTGTTGATTTGTTGACGATAGCCATTCTGACGGGTGTGAGGTGGTACCTCATTGTTGTTTTGATTTGCATCTCTCGGATGATTAGTGACTTGGAGCATGTTTTCCTATGTCTCTTGGCTTTCTGAATGTCCTCTTTTGAAAAGTGTCTATTTAGTCCCTTTGCCCATTTTTTGATTGGATCGTTTACCTTCCTTTTGTTAAGATGTATGAGTTCCCTATAAATGTTGGAGATTAAACCCTTATCGGTGATTGCATTGGCAGATATGCTGTCCCATGCGGTGGGAAGAGTAAGTCTTTATGATTCTAAACGCTGTGCTTTCTCCACTGGCTCAGTTTTCAGTCTCTCAGGAGTCCTAGTCCAGCGTGAGTTTTATGCGGAATACACATCACTAAGACAGTAACTAACTGGTTAACCGGCTCCGGCTAGACGGCGAGTTTTCCTATCGGTCTATGATGTGGGCGTATGTAAAAGCGTCCCCCTCGCATCTTTATGGGCTTGGACAGACGGTTCTCCAAGGCCAAGGGAATCTGCGCTTCCTCAGCATGACAGTTCCGCTCTCCCTCTCTCTTTACAGAGGCCAAGTGTGTTCTGCACCGGAACACTTCCCGGTGAACCTCAGTCGAACTGGAAGACTGCGCGAGAACCACTGGCTCCGGGGGACCCTCTGCCCACCCGTGACCCGTGCTGGGAGGAACCACGGAGGACGCTGCGCGAGGCCGCCCACACCCACTGGGTCCTGGGGCGCAGCTTCTCTGTGGCTGAGGCCACACGGCGGCCAGCAGCAGGTAAGGGCTGCATTTGGGTGCTGGCATTCGCTTCCTCTGCTTCCGTGAAAAATGTTCCCATCTGTCCAGGTGCGGCCGTCTCTCAGGGAGTAGATAGGTGTGTGGAGCTGACCTTTTGCCCGTGACCTCCGTGGGCACATGGTCAGTGATGGGCAGGATGCGGGGGGCCCGGCTGGCAGGGCCTTCGCTGGGCTGTCTTTGCAGAGCTTTGCTGCTGACGCACTTGGGGTCCCGGGCAAAGGTCTGTGTGTGGGGGGCATGACCCCGTGGAGGTGAGACGGAAGGCTTGTGGGACTCGAGGTGCGGGAGTTGCTCTGTGACAAGGGCTCACTCTGGGGGACCCGCCTCTGCCGCTGTAGGTGCTGGAAGTGACCTCCGCCGACCACCTTCTGTAATCGGGCTTCATGGGCGGAGGGGTGGGGGGACCTCGAGCTTGTCTGCATGGGAATGTGGGGAAGCTCTATGCACCTTTATGGACGCTGTGGAAGGAGCCTCCGCTGGCTCTGCATCCCGCTTGGGGGTGTGGGCAGGGGTTGGCTGAGGTCCACAGAGATGTCGGGTTCCCAAATAGGTGGAGTTGATCTGCCTGCAGCCACAACGCTCCGCCTGCCAGGCACGGGGTCTCCTGGGAGGGAGTCCGGCAGGCTGGCGCCCACCGTGTGGGCGCCCACCACGCGGGCACCTGGCTGCCCCGCTGCTCCTGCTGGCACTGGGCCTCGGTTGTGGTTTGATGGGTTTGCACTGAGTCTGTAGGTTGCTCTCAGGGATACTGCCATGTAGATGAGTTATTATCTGCTGACCGCTCATCTGTTTAGTCCGCACTACCATATATTGGCTTTATGTGTTTGAAGGTATTCTATATCGAAACCACACGACCTTTTCTCCTTGCTGCCTGCTTATTTTGGTCAGTGTTTGGAATCGACTCATGTTGTAGGGCAGAGTCCTAATGGCCTCATGTTCACGACTGTATAGTATTCCATCGTGTGGTCACAGAGAATTCTTTATACATTTTCATGCTGGTGGATAGTCAAAGAAAAAATTGGTACCAATTAAAAGTTGTTTATCATAAAAATATTTTATACTTTACATCTTTTTTTAAAAAAACAACAAATAGCCTGACCAGTTTGGCTCAGTGGATTGAGCGTCGGCTTGCGGACTGAAGGGTCCCAGGTTCGATTCCGGTCAAGGGCATGTACCTTGGTTGCGGGCACATCCCCAGTGGGGGGTGTGCAGGAGGCAGCTGATTGATGTTTCTCATCGATGTTTCTCACTCTCTATCTCTCTCCCTTCCTCTCTGTAAAAAAATCAATTAAAAAAAAACAAAAACAAAACAAAACAAAACAAACCAAACAAATACTCCATCTAGATACTCCAGGTCTCCTTGGGCACATCTGCAAGAGTCCGCCGAGTGAGTCAAAGCTCATGTACGTCTGCTACTTACTAGATCCTCTCAAGTTGCTCTCCAGGGTAGCAATTTAAGTCTCACTTGAGCAGACTTTCTAATGTTACGCTGTTCTTGCATTCCACAATTCCTTCCCTGTTGTGTGATAACATCCTATTCCTTTAAGATGACAGATTTGCATGGTGGGTATTTTCGAGGCCTTTTTGCATCTTGACACATCAGAGGGATGTGCTACTCCCCCCGCAGGGTGTCCCATATAGAGTACTACCTACTTTCCCCCTTATAAGCTGACAGTTTATAAAAGATGCAAATCATTTCTTCATGAAGATTTGGCAAAACTCACCTGGAAAACCATCTGTGAAGGTGTTTTGTGTGGGGGATGAATCCTTGACCTGAATCATGTCAATAATTTCTAAGATTCACTTTTTAGTGACTTCGTTTTGATTTCTTAAAATTGTTTCTTTTTTATCCTTTTACAGATTTAGCGGTATATACACCCTTTAAAATCTCTCCTCTGTGAGGGTCGTTGGTCCCCATCATCCCTAATTATTGTTTGCGCCTTCTTTCTTCCTGCCAAAGATCTGCCTCCTTTATGGGTGTTCCTAGAGATTCAGCTTTTTTTTCTTTAAATATATTTTATTGATTTTTTTACAGAGAGGAAGGGAGAGGGATAGAGAGTTAGAAACCTCAATGAGAGAGAAACATTGATCAGCTGCCTCCTGCACAATCCCCACTGGGGATGTGCCCGCAACCAAGGCACATGCCCTTGACTAGAATCGAACCTGGGACCCTTGAGTCTGCAGGCTGATGCTCTATCCACTGAGCCAAACTGGTTAGGGCTCAGCTTTTTATATTGTTATGTTCTTGTTGCTGCCATCGTTTCCCATCTGTTGACTTCTGGTTGTCTTGTTCGTATTTTCCCTTGACTTACTTGGGTTTGTTCTTTTTGTATATGCTTAGTTTCTGAAAGCTTTAGCTTGTTTTCAGGTCTTTTCCTCATAAATGCACATAAGGCTATATATTTGTCTCTGAGTACTTCCGTGGCTGCTTATTTCACTTATATTCTGTGATCTTCCTACCCCCATAAAAGCTGCTGACTTTATACCTCTGAGTACACCTTTGGTTGCACTGCACTGGTTTTTATTGGCAGCAGACTCCTCATTCAGCTTTAAATACTTCACAGCTTCATAATGTATCTTTAATTCACTATTTAATACTTCCAATTATGTGGATTCCGGGAGATAGATGTCATTTATAATTTTACTAGAGGCCCGATGCAAGGAATTTGTGCAAGAGGCTCAGCCCTCACAGCCCCAGCTGCCTCACGGCCCCGCCCACTGTCCAGTCTAATTAGCATATTAGCTCTTTATTATATTGCACTAGGGGCCTGGTACACAAAAATTTGTGCACTCGGGGGGTGGGGGTCCCTCAGCCCGGCCTGTGCCCTCTTGCAGTCTAGGTCACCTCGAGGGGGGGGATGTCCACCTGTTGGCATGCCTGGCCAGCCTGGGTGAGGGGCTGAGGGCCATTTTCAGGCTGCCCACAGGGTTCATGCATTGGGGGGTGGGAGGGCTGGTAAGTGCAGGCCTGGACATTTCCCACCGGAGGGCCCACGATCACATACGCCTGGTGGGCCCCACCACTGAGGGGACACACCTGGTGCAGAGCTAGGTGGTGAACCAGGGGCGGACGCTGGTGCAGGATCCCTCAGTGGGGCCCTGCTGCTGAGCGAACACACCCAGGGTGGAGCCGGGCAGTGAACTGGCTTCGGATTCTCCGCACTGTGCAGCAGACGCTCCTGCACGCCCTGTGGAGGCCCCTGGGGGGCGGATGAAGGTAGCAGACCCTGGACGGGTGCTCTCACACGCCCCCGAGGAGGCCCCCGGGGCAGAGCCAGGCAGCAGACCCAGGACAGCTGCTCCTGCACACCCCGCAGAGGCCCCCGCGCTCCCGCATGCCCCGGGGAGGCCCCCAGGGGGCAGAGCCAGGCAGTGAACCCGGGACAGGCACTTCTGGACTCCCTGAGGGCGCTCCTGGGGGGCGGAGCCAGGCAGCGGACCCAGGGTGGCTGCTCCTGCAAGCCCCGTGGAGGACCCGCTCTCCCGCATGCCTGGTGGAGGCCCCTGGGGGGCGGAGCCAGGCAGTGGACCCGGGATGGGCGCTCCTGGACGCCCCGAGGAGGCCCCAGGCCGGACCCCCCCCACTGAGCTGACACACCTGGCACAGCTATGCTGGCCGGGGAGGCTCCCAGTACAGAGCCGCCCTGCCAGCCTCCATCTTGGCTGGGTTAATTTGCATACAGCTGCTCTGATTGGATGGTGGGCGTGGCCGTGAGCAGAGGCTCAGCCAGCCTAGGCAGGCAGTTGCAACAGAAGCCTTTGGTTTGCTCTAGCTCCATGGCTGCTGGCCTCCATCTTGGCTGGGCTAATTTGCATACAGCCGTTCCAGTTGGCTGGGAGGCGTGGCTTGGCTGCTGGGCGTGGCTTAGGTGTATCAGGTAATGGTCAATTTGCATATTACTCTTTTATTATATTAGATTGTGGCTCTTAAGTCTGACTGTTGAGTTTCCCTTTATGACCTAATACATGTTCTGTTTTCACGATGGCTCTGTGTTTGGGCAGAATGTACATTATTATTGGTTGGGCATAAAGTCCTGTATATACCTATTTGATCAGGTTTGCTATTACATTAGTCATCAAGATGCTTATTTTGGGGACTTGATCTTTCTGTTCCTGCGTGAGGTTCAGTCTCTAGCACGGTGATTCTTTCCATTCCTCCTTGTGGGTGTTCTTGCTTTAAACATTTTTAATCGTTGTCATTAGAGATAAAGTATGTGTTTAGGGCATTTGCACTTAGCAGAGCACTATAGTGCTATGGTTCCTGCCAGATCCGCGGTGATGGGAGGTGGGCTCCATCCTTCCCAGCCTGGGGCTGTGGCGTGTGTGGCCGATACTGACCGTGGGCAGGCAGAGCTGAGATGCCTTGCACTCCTCCACTATGACCATGGCAAATGGGCAGACCTGGACCCATGTCCATGTCTACTGCTTACCATCTGCATCCTCTTGGCTAAGAGACCTGACATCTCAGCGCCTGTTTTCTTGTCTGTCCATTATCAGAAGGATTTGTAACCTCATTGCGTAAAGTTATATTGTGGCCAGTATACAATCGGTGCTCAATAAATGGGGGTGCATGTTATGGTCTCCCGTGTCAGGGCCAAGCTATCTGGGGATATTTAGTGCCTTGATGGTCATGACTGTGGGTTAAGACAATTCCCAAGGGCCCTCCTCTTCCAGGAAGCCCTCAGAGATTCCTGCCTGCCAATCCCTACTTCCAACCGCAGCCATGAGCATCTCAAGGGCCGAACCACAGCACCGAGGGTCACACGTATTAATTTTCCGTTAAGATCCTCTTCGTCCAGTTTTCAGTAAGGAGGGCAAGGTATCCCCTATTTCAGTGGTTCTCAACCTTCTGGCCCTTTAAATACAGTTCTTCATGTTGTGACCCAACCATAAAATGATTTTCGTTGCTACTTCATAACTGTAATGTTGCTACAGTTATGAATCGCAGTGTCAATATCTGATATGCAGGATGGTCTTAGGCAACCCCTGTGAAAGGGTTGTTTGACTGCCAATGGGGTCGCGACCCACAGGTTGAGAATCACTGTCCTAGATACCTCAGAGTCCTGGGCTTGGGTGACCCAAGGGGCTGGGGCTTTGAGGACTGAGTGGGAGTTATCTGGACAGAGTAATCATCTTAGATGATTTGGCTGGGACCAAACTTAGGTAAAAGTTTCACTTTTCTATCCATTTTGTCCCACGATCTATCACTAAGAAGAGGCTCACTCTCCTTACTGAATTCAGAAGTCAGGAGCTAAATGTTTTTTTGTTGTTGTTGTTAATACAAAAGTGCCTCAAAAATTCCCAGTTAATTTTCACTCTCATTTTTTTCATTAGGACTTATTCTATTACCCTCTAGTTATTGGAATTGAAAGCTTGGAACATTTGTTTTTTAAATTCACTAAGTTTCTGAACTTGTTTTCTGAACCATGTGTTCAAGGCTATAGATTTTCCTCTGGGCACCTCTTTGGCTGCAACCAAAGGTTTCATTACATAATACATTTCTTTATATTCTTTCTTTAAACCCATGCTTTATTTAGAAATGTTTTAAAATTCCCCACATTAGGTCTTTTGGGGGAGGCAGACTTTAATTACATAATCTACTCCTTGGTGCCAAGATCAGGTTATCATGTCTAATATTTGTGTCTTGGAATTTTTAAAGATGTCCACTGCTACCCTGGCCAGGTAGCTCAGTTGGTTGGAGCACTCTTTGGTGCATTGAAAGGTTGCAGGTTTAGATTCCTGGTTAGGGCACATACCCAGGTTGTGAATTTGATCCCACGTCAGGGTACATTTAGGAGGCAGCCAATTGATGTCTCTTTCTCACACTGATATTTCTCTCTCCCTTCCTATCTCTCTAAAAATCAATTAAAACATGTCCTTGGGTAAGGATGAAAAAAAAAAAAAAAGTCCACTGCTGGTTTTCTAAATGCTGATTTTCCATAGTCCATGAATATTTGAGAATTGGGGGAATATAGAATTTGATCAGTCTATTTGACTAAGTTATGAATGGTGGTGTCCCAT
This sequence comes from Murina feae, assembly GCA_004026665.1. Classification (NCBI taxonomy): domain Eukaryota; kingdom Metazoa; phylum Chordata; class Mammalia; order Chiroptera; family Vespertilionidae; genus Murina; species Murina feae. Next base: position 6,579 of record PVJC01024006.1, on the reverse strand, counting down.
CTTTTATATATGTACTTTTGAATAGCGGACCTGATGTTTTCTAAAAGGGATGACCCTACCCTTTCCTAGCCTGGACCTGTCCTCACTAAGACCACCCTTCTCATCCCTGGAGCCTCTGTGTGACTGGGGAGAGGGGAGTGGCTTCTAGTCAAGGTATAGACAGGAAATGGCTCTCCCTCCATCCCCCCGGGCCCACTCACTGGCTAAGAATAGTGCTCCTAATCCAATGCTGCCTTCCGTGGGCTCAGCCCCATCACTGACCCTTCTGGGGAAGGCAGCATGACAGGTGAGCAGGTGAGCCTGACCAGACCCTAAATCCCAGCTCCAGCTTCTGTTTGTGTGACTTCGGGTGAGTGCCTGCCCCTCTCCGAGCCTCAGTTTCCCCATCTGTAAATTGGGCTGATAATGCCCACCTCAGAGAACTGGGTCCTGGTAGGTGCTCGATGGTAGTCACACTATAATCAACAAGAATAACTATTATCAAGGAGGAGGCCCCTGTAAGACCAGAACTTTGGTTCTAGGTTCAAATCCCAGCCCAGGAGACATGGCGTCATCGTGGACCAGCAACACCACCTCTCTGGGCCCCGCCCCCCACTGGACTGTCACACGGCGGAATGAGAACACAGCTTTCCAGGCCCCTGCCAGTCCCGGGACGCGACGGGACCGACAGGGGCACGACAAAGACGGCACCCACGGCCGTGTTCAGACGATCTCCTTTAATACAAAGTCAATATATCTACATACACAGAGGTGGGAAAACCACCGCTGCTTCCGTGTGGATAAACAGTGTCGAGAGCAATGGCAGATCTGCTCTTGTACAAAGAGGAAAACTCACTTGCTCAGGGGTGGGGGATACCGTCCTTTCTGTTTTTGCCCCAAAACTGCCCCACAGTCCAGAGGGCGGGGGACAGGGGGAGGCTCCCTGCACGGGGGGGGCAGCACGCAGCCTCTCTGTCCCCAAAAAGGCAGAACCTCCCGTTTTGTTCGTCCTTCCTCCTTGGGGGGCGAGGGGTGGGAGGTTCAGGCTGCAGTGCCCACCCCTCCACCACCCACCCTCAGAACGGTCCTTGATATGTCTGAGAATTTAATCGTTAAAAAAAAAGAGAGGGAAAGAAAAAGGAAAAAAGAAGCAGGAGCAAAAGGACGTCCTACTCTTGAGTGAGGCGGGGCCCCTGATGGCGGGAAAAAGGGAGAAGCCACCACGGGCCAGCTGTTGGGCACAGGAACGCTTCCTACCGTGAAAAAACAGACTGTGGAGGTCACAGGAATAAGCAAGGTTTTTCTTTTTAAATTCATTGACTGCAAGTCACTTTTTTTTTTTTTTCAGTTTGTTTCTTCTTTTTAAAAAAAAAAATGGGAAAAAAAATACGCTATTTAAAAAAAAGAAAATGTCACTGGATAGTTACACGGAGAAAAAAAAGCTGGATTCTGCCCTCCCAGCCCGGCGCCCCCAGAGTGCGGGGCTGGAAGGCGAACCGGGGGCGACGAGGGGTCAAGGTCACAGCCCTGGCCCTCCTCGGGTTCTGGGGAGAACCCCCATTTGCTCACCATCCCCCCCCCACCCCCCACCCTGGGATTGCTCATTTTGGAATCGGAAGGAAAAGAGGAATGTGGCAAGTATTTGAAGGCGGCGGCCGGTGCCAGGGAGGTTGCTGGGGGCCGCGTGGGGGGCTCGAGGGGCCGCGTCGTTCCCAGAGACCGTGTAGAAATGCCGCCGCCGCCGCTGCCGCCGGGGGTCCAGGCCTCCCGGGCCCCACCGAGCTCGGGCAGAGGCATCTGGAGCCGTTGGAGTTAGGCCGGGTGACCATGGCTTTAGGTTGCATAGTGGTCAAAGCTTCCCAGGTACTCCAGGGCGGCCTGGTAGCAGAACTGGTACTCATCCTGCGGAAGGGAACGGGCTCGGTCAGGGCGTCCCAGGGCAGCCACCCTCCGCAGCCGGGCGTGTGTCCCTGGTACGGGCTGACTCTCCACCCGGACGCCCTCCCTCTCTCGGCCCACAAGCCATGTGCATCCTTTAAGACTTGGTTGCTCAGCCGCCCCCGCCACCTGCCCCTTCGGGCGAGGAGTCCACCTCCGGCTATGTTTCTCCAGAAGAGTCTGGGGACACTGTGAAAATGCCCGATGGGAACGAGGTCACGGGGGAGACCCTCCCCCCTCGAGGCCTCAGTCTCCCCATCGGGGGAGCGGTGGGAGGTCAGAATCCGGGGCCTGTCCTCGGGTCGCGGCTGAGCCGCAAACTTGCTGTGACTCCGGGACTAGAACGGAGCCCCCTGCGTCCACTCCAGAGGACACGTCTCGGCTCTGGACTTCAACCTGCTCCTGTGTTGGGAGCTGACCAGCCCTTCCAGCCTCAAGCGGGAGGACCACCCCTTCACCACGGGCCCGCCTCACCTCCGTCTGCACCATGGCGGGCCTCTGGGTCCGCAGCATCTTCACCGTCTGGAAGATGTCCACCACGCCTTCGTACCGCATCCGCTCCAGCACGATGCTCAGCGTGATGAACACGCCGGTCCTGCCCACGCCAGCACTGCGGGGGGAAGAGGCCGCTCAGGGCAGGGGCTCCGGGTCTGCCCGAGGCTGATGGCTAACCCCCCTGCCCCCCCCCGTAGGCCGTTCTCCCAGCCACCAAGGGGCTGGGGCCGGGGCAGCGCACCTGCAGTGGACGGAGATGGGCCCGTCCTGGCCAAACTGCTCCTTGGTCTTGTGCACTTGGCCAATGAAGTCGATGAAGCCCTCCCCCGACTTGGGCACGCCCTGCTCCGGCCAGTCCGTGAACTGGAACTGCCGCACGGTCCGCGACTGGCCGTCCTGGAAAGGAGAGCCCGTCTCGCTACTGAGGGCAGCTGGCGCGGCTGTTTCCCGTCCCCACCTGTCCCCGCCCCCGCCCACCCCGAGGACGGACGCACCATTGTTCCCCGAGGTGCTCCGGTCCCACTGCCAACACCACCTTCCTGCACATCCATGTCACCATCCAATGACACCGCCTCCCGTGGACACTGTCCACTCCCCACCGCCCAGCTGCTCCTCCCTCCACCTCTCCACCCCAGCTTCTAGCCAGAGCGACATCCAAGCCCTCCCCCCCCGCCGCCACCCCATGCATCTCCATGTCCTCGGCCATCCTGTGCGGCTCCGAGCACCTCCCCACACCCAACGGCACCCCCATCCACCGCTCCGACTCCTCACTTCCTGCCCGAGCCGTCCCACACCTCACCACCCACCACAGAGGACACAGCCCCTCCCTTATCTGCAGCCTCGGTTTCCACGCCTTCAGTTACCCGCGGTCAACCAGGGTCCAAAATAGGAGCTGCTTATTCCTGGCATCTCCCCGTCAGCGAGTTGTAAATGGTGTGACACTGAGGAGCGTGATGAAACCTCGCACCCCCCTGCCCGTGTGTCAGCGCCGCACATGCTCCCCGCCTGGTCATCCGATGACGGTGGCGGCACCACAGAGCTCACGCGCCACGGACCCACGTTGTACTTCCTGTGGCCCCAAAGCCACTCACATAGCTTTTGTTACAGGATCTTGCGACAGCTGTTCTGCTTTATCGTGTTTGTTGTTCACCTCTTACTGAGCCTAATTTATAAATTAAACGCTGTACCTGGACGTACGTCGAGGGAAACCGTCGTATATCCAGGGCTCAGTACTAGCTACAGGCTCAGGCTTCCACTGTGCTCTTGGCACACGTCTCCCGCAGGTAAGTGGGGACGCCGTGCTCGCCGCCCGATAGCTATCGGCCGAGAGCACCACCAACCCCTCCTGTCCTACCCCCACGGGGAACTGTCGATCCCTGACCATCCGCAACTTCACCTTCCACCGACGTTCCCCTCCCCACCCCCCAGTCATCCTTCCCTCCGATCCGGCCTCCCCACACCCAGCAGCGCCGCCCTCGTCTTCACTCCGCCACCCTTCACTCTTCACGACCCAACAGCACCGTTTCCCATAGCCCACCATTCGCGGGGTCACCCAGGAGGGGACCCACCTTCCGCTGACCTTCTCTCACCTCCTCACCCGTCACCGGCTTTCTCCAGCCCCATCCACCTCTGTCTGCGCCCTGCACAGCACTGTCTGCTGCCACTGGCGTTCATCGTTCTTGACTTTTAGAGCCATTTCCCATCAATTTCCTTCTCCATCACCACCCCTGCCTCCCCGCCCGGCTGCTCTCCGATCTCCCTCTGTCCATCGCTGATAACATCACTCTCACCGGCCACGTTCTCCATCCCGTCTTCCTCCACCCAGCGCCGTCCCTGTTTGCGCTCCTCCCTGTCCAACCTTCCGCTGATTCTCCAACCCACATCCCGCCACCCACTGCCCCATCTTAACCACCAGCACCACCACCACCGATGCTGCTCCTTCAACCAATCAGGCTTCGCAGCCACTGGCAGCCCCCGCCTGCCTTTCCCCAGCCCCCACCCCTGCCAACATCCCTTCTGCCTTGTCATTTCTCCCTACCGGGTGGTGCCCACTCCCAGCACCGAGCCCCATGGTTCACCACCCTTTTCCATCCCACGGCCCAGTTTCCACCCCAGCACCAGCTAGAGCACATCTCCCACCCAGTTCTCAGCCCCCAACACTCTCCGCAGGCTGCTGCTTCCAGGGGACACCCCCTCACTCCCTTTCACATGATCCCCCCGGCCGTGCTCCCTAGTGAGTGGGTCCCACATGTTCAAATGGGGACACGGTCCTCTTCCACCCACTTGGTAGAAGCAATGGGTCAGCTCGCTTTCTCCTCCCTACCCCCCCATCCCCGTGCTTATTCCTGTCCCGGGCCTTTGCTTCTACCCCCAACTGGGAAGCCGTCTCCAGACCACAGGGAAACACTGAGCTCAGCCTGGGTTCTAGTCCCGGCCGCCAGCCCAACCCCGCACTTACCCGGGCGTCCGTGACCTTGAATTCCCGCAGGATGTACTGTGGCATGTTGTACTCCGCCATCGGGTCCACCACGAAGTACTGGTAGCGGGCGGAGCGCTCGGCCGGCCAGTACTGGTGACACTTCTCCTGTCGAGGAGATGGCATCAGCGGTCAGCCCTGCCCGGTGCCGCGGGGCCCTGCCTCGCCCTCCGCGCGCCCCGCCCCGCCCTCCGCGCACCCCGCGTACCCGGCCCATCTCCCGCAGCTTGGTGAGCATCACCACGATGGTGGAGTTGTTCTCCCACAGCATGCGCCAGAAGTCCTCCGTGGTCTCCGCCAGCGGCCCCTGCGTGGCGATGTAGGCCTTCTGCTGCCTGCGGGGTCGGGCGGGTGAGTCCAGGCTGATGGGGGCCCCGGGCCGAGGCCTGGCACTGGCTTGATGTTCCGGATGGGTCAGGAGCAAAGCAGGACTACAGCAGCCTCATCTGCCACGTGCCCGCCTCCTTGGGACTGGCTGACCAGTGGACCTTCTCCCCGTCTAAGCCGGCCCTCCCAGGTACCCCATTTTGCACACAGGAAAGCCATCAGCCTCACAGAACTGCCCGCGCCACCTCCCTCAAGTGCCAGGAAACTACTTTGGTTGTTGGCACAGGCCAAGTCCTCTCTCTCAGCCAGGCCTTGGCACAAGTGGTACCTTCTGCCCAGTCAACCTCCTTTGGCTATGGTTTCTCAACGTCAGCAGTACTGACCTTCAAGGCTGGCTCACTCTGTGATGGGCACTGTTCTGGGCAAAATCCCTGGCCTCCACCCACTATATGCCAGTGGTTGCCACCTCTCCCCTCCACACGTACTCAAATCACAACAATCAAAAACGTCCTTAGCCCAGCCCATGTGGCTCAGTGGTTGACCATCGACCTATGAACCAGGAGGTCAGGGTTCGATTCAGGGCACGTGCCCAGGTTGAAGTTGGGGCTCGATCCCCAGTGAGGGGCGTGCAGGGGGCAGCCAATCAATGATTCTCATCATCGATGTTTCTATCTCCCTCTCCCTCTCCCAAATCAATACAAGTTTACATGTTTTTAAAAAGTCTCTATCCCTAATTGGTTTGGCCCAGTGGACAGAGCGTTGGCCTGCAGACTGAAGGGTCTTGGGTTCGATTCCGGTCAAGGACATGTACCTTGGCTGCGGCCACATCCCCAGGGGGGTGTGCAGGAGGCAGCTGATCAATGTTTCTCTCTCATCGATGTTTCTAACTCTCTATCCCTCTCCCTTCCTCTCTGTAAAAAAGTCTGTAGCCTTTGCCACATGTCCTCTGGGGGACAGAATTGCTCAGACGGACCCCGTTTGGACGGCAGCCCTCAGCTAACAGCCCGGACGACGCCCTCCCTCCGCCTCAGCTGTGCCTGGGAGGCAGGCAGTGTCTGTGCGGTCGGGGACCAGGCTGGGACCCGCTGGTGCCCGTATCGCCAGGCAGAGGCGGTACCTGTAGCCGTCGATGAAGCTGGCGTTGATGTAGTCGGAGCCCTCCACGCCCCGGATGGGCTGCAGGCAGACCCGCGTGCTCTCGTAGGGCATGATGTTGACCAGGCGGTTCTTGAACTTGTTACAAGGCAGATTGGCACTGACGAAGCGGGACGTGTGGGCTTTGGAGTTGGCCAGCCGCTGGGGGCAAGGAGGCAGGGCCGGCGTCAGAACAGAGGGCACCCCCACACCCTGGTCCCATCGCTGGG
>PVJC01024005.1:0-25917 GCA_004026665.1 Murina feae | reverse complement strand
TACAGCCAAAATTACTTTACCCAGCAAAGCTATCGTTCAGAATTGAGGGTTGGATAAAGACCTTCACAGACAAGAAAAAGCTAAAAGAGTTCATCACCACCCAACCAGTATTATATGAAATGCTGAAAGGTATCCTTTGAGAATGAGGAAGAAGAAAAAGGAAAGTAAGTAAAAATTATGAACAACAAATATATACCAAAGAGTGAATCTAAGAATCAAATGAATAAAAAATCTGATGAACAGAATAAACTGGTGAATAGAATAGAATCAGAGGCATAGAAAGGGAGCGGACTGACAATTTTCGGGGGTTAAGGGTGTTGGGGATGCGTGAAGAGACTGGACAATAATTGTATACCTATGGATGAGGACAGTGGGGGGGGGCAAGGACAGAGGTTGGGGTGGGAATTGGGAGGAGGGGAGCTATGGGGGAAAAAAGAGGAACAACTGTAATAATCTGAACAATAAAGATAAATTTTAAAAAATTTTTTTCAAAAAAAAACACACACACACACACACAAAAAAGAAAATCTCTCTGGCTATTCTATGGAAAAAGGATTATTAAAAGGCAAGACGGTAGGCAGGAGGACCAGACAGGAGGCTTTAGGAGGGGGAGAGGCCATGGCGGGCAGCGCATGGGTAGGAAGCTGGACAGCAGTTGAGACTGAGGATTTTGAGTGTTAACTTCACTCCTGGAGCATCTGACTGTTCCTTTTTGCATTTTCTTCTCGTTATTTTATCCAACCACCCCCCCCCTTTTGTTGTTTTTCAAAATGAAAATGTCATTTTTATTATGAAAATAATATATTCTCAATATTTGATATTTTAAAATACAGGAAAGTTAAAAAAAAAAAAAGTAATCACCAGCAACCCCACCACCCTGAGACACTAGTGTCCTTGCAGACATACTCTACCCATGCATTTGCACAAGTAGAATCCCACCGCACATGCTCCCTTATAACGCACTTTTCTCACTGAATAAAATATCATGATCCCAGGTGTCTCCACGATCTAAATTCAATGAGGTGCAGCTGAATCTGACTCAAGAGGATTTCTTCACTGTTTATGCAAATTGTCTAAGTCAAAGGAAGGTTTTCAAAAGATATAGTTTTGAGTCTAGAAAGTTAGAAAACACAAGTAATTTTCCTAAAAGGCAAGAGAGGGTCTAGGGGATTTAAGAATTAAAGTTCCAGAAAATATACTCCAAACAGAGTAGCTAAAAAAATGAGGGTAGTAATTTCCTCCCAGAAGGGAATGTGATGCTTGGGCAAAATTCCGTTGTTTATTTAGCATGGTCTTAACTCAAGCTACACACAAAAACAGAAAGCAGTGGCAGGAAGTGCCTTTCCGTGTCCTGGCGAGGATGGGGCTCTCCATGCGAAACCCCTGGATGTCTCAGGATTAGCCAGGAATCCTCAGAGCAACTTGCCCAAAACACTAATTGTGTTTGTGTCTCTGTCTTTGATTAGTGACTTAGTCAGCTTTCTGGCTCACTATATTCATAATCATTGTGATTATTTTTTTTTAATGAGGCTAAGATTCTAGTTTTACTTTTTTTTCCTCCAGAAGAAAACATCTTAAAAACAAACTTAAAGTTATTTTTTATACCTTTTATCTTTAGTAAATATTTAACAACCTTGATGTGGGATTGTTAAGCCTCCTTTCTCACCTCTGTTATCAAATGGTTGAAATAGAAAGCAAAGGCCTTGGGATACTGGAACTCTGTCCTTAGCCACTAATTGCTTTCCTCGGGTCAAACATCCACCCCTGTAGTTCAGCAAAGAAAAGAATCAAAGCCGACAGTGTATATTTGGAGAAGTGGGGTTTTACATTTTAATGATCTAACCTGAGAGAGCAGGACTAGTCAACATAAGAACTATACAATGCAGGTGGTAGATATACCGTGACCACTGTACATCTAGGGTCTAGGTTATTGCGTGTCTTACATTACTTGGTTTTATTAACAGATAATAAGCCTTCGTGGAAGGCAATGTTTAGAAAAGAAGTCTTACATTTTATCAGAGAGGGAGAATTAGGGGCTTGTCATTTTCCAGAATTTTGTGTAAGAAAAGCAGATACGGAGTATTTGAGTATGTCACCTGATTCCACAATAGGTTGTGGTCCCTTTTTAGGGATTTTGAGATTTAATGTAGTCAATATTTTGTGTATTTGTTTGTTTTTACTTATATAAATAATATATGAACACATTAATATTGAAAAAGTGAACACATTACAAATAAAAGTTCCTTTGAAACCCTTGACCCCCAAATCCCAGTCTCCCCACCCTGGTCCCCACCAAATGAATTACATTTTCAGTTTGCTCTACATGCTTACAAACCTTTTTCTTACGAATTTTTGTACATATATACCTACCCACCTAATTATGTGGTATGGGTTGGTTTTTTTGTAAATAGTATTAAAGGCCTTGGCCAGTGTGGGTCAGTTGGTTGAGCATTTTTCTGTACACCAAAAGGTCGTAAGTTCAATCCCCGGTGGGGGTGCTTACAGAAGGCAACAGATCAATATTTCTCTCTCTTTCCTTCCCCTTCCTCTCTCTCTAACATCAATTAAAAACAAACAGATCCTCAGGTGAGGTTTTTAAAAAATGTACTACAGTATGCCATATTTGTCATTCAATAATTAGCCCCCCCACCCCCGCAGTTATTGATATATCTTAGTGTTTTTTCTAAGCTCCTCATAGCTCTACCTCATTAAAACAAACAAACTTGTTGCATTGGATAGCATGCCAGGTTGGCTATTGCATATTATGTTTTTTTTTAATATATATTTTTATTGATTTCAGAGAGGAAGGGAGCAGGAGACAGAGATAGAAACGTCAATGATGACAGAGAATCATCAATCAGCTGCCTCCTACACGCCCCGCATTAGGGATCAAGCCTCCAACCTGGGCATGTGCCCTGACTGGGAATTGAACCATGACCTCTGGTTCCTAGGTTGATGCTCAACCACTGAGCCAAGTCTGCCGGGCCCATGTTATGTTTTTAGCCATTTCTTTATCAATAAAAATTAAGGCTGTTTCTGTTTTTCTTTTTTCTTTCTTTTTCACCATTCAAAATAATAATAATGTTGCAGAAAACTAGTTTGTACCTGTGCACAAATGTGATTCTCCCCACCCCCAAGATTAAATATCAAGAAGTAGAATGATGGATATGAGGTAGAAATTACAAGTTATTTCATATGTTTAATTTTAATAGAAATGATCAGTTTGCCTTCCAACATGACTTTCATCAAATCCAGCAAATATTTCTTTTTATTAAGCTTTGGGATAGGCTCACCCTGGGCTCCAAACAAAGCAGGGACAGGAGGAATATGAACCTGTCTTTCCCTCTAAGAAGGCTTAGGATTCATATATGGCAAAAAAAAAAAAAAAAATCCAGGAAAATTAAACCCAATGCTAAGAAGACTGGTTACTTATAGAAGGTAGGGGATAGGAAAGGGATGGAAAGAAGGAAGAAATGGGAACAGGTAGTGAGAATGAGATGCCAAAATACTTCCCTGAGTATACCTACACCCTTTTATGTAGCTGGGACTCTTGGAACCAGGTGATGGTTCACATATCTCCAAAATAAATCATTCATATCAACCAGGATTAGAAGGGAACCCCAAAAGTAAGGAATCTACGTGTACAACAAATAAATAATGTAACCATATGGAGGAGGCAGGCGAGAAATAACCTAGCCTAACTAATTCTGGAAAACAATAATTTGGATACTATGAGACTAAAGACAAAAATTATTGCACACAAAGATTGTAGTTTAGTTAGTAAATTTGGTTCTCTCTATGGCTCTCACAGAGGAGTGAGCTATAATTATTTTATGTGCAAACTAGTCTGAGTCCCATTAGAAGACACAAACCACATAGTATTTTGAATAAGGAAAGTTTAACAAGAGATTGGAGGAATGAGGGATTGATTGGTAAGAAGCAGAGAGAATGCTAAAGAATCCTATATAATAAAAGGCTAATATGCAAATCAACTAAATGCCACAATGACTGGTCGCTATGACATGCACTGACCAACAGGGGGCAGACGCTCAATGCAGAAGCTGCCCCCTAGTAGCCAGTGCACTCCCACAGGGGGAGCACCACTCAACCAGAAGCTGGGCTCCTGGCTGGCGAGCACAGCAGCAGTGGCAGAGCCTCTCCCGCTTCCTCAGCAGCGCTAAGCAACTGTTGAACATGCCCCCGAGGGCTCCTGGACTGTGAGAGGGTGAAGGCCGGGCTGAGGGGACTCCCCCACCTCCCCCTGCCCATCGCCACTCCCACCACCACTACTCCCCTCACCCCCCGGAGTGCCCAGTGTGAATTTTGTGCACTGGGCCTCTAGTATAGAAACATCATGTATAAGTAGCAGCCACTACTTAGGGGTAAGAGAGACAAGCCAGGGAAGAGCCTGCCTCCCACAAGTGGATCCAGACCCTGTTGAAGAGGGTACAGTCCACTAAATGACAGACAAGTCCTTGCGGTGCTGCATTGTCAGAAATTGCCAGAAATCATCCCCCAGTGAGATGAGAAAGCTGTTTGTGGGAAGGGGGAGGTGGCATTCTGCTATAAAACTGGACAACAGAGGTCCAGGGAAGCTGCTGAGCACTGGTGCTTCCTGCTGTGTGTTGCAGGAGCCAGGGGCTAGAATCTGCTGTCGGCACAGCAGGAGCTGCACGGGGAAGAAGCTGCCTGCACTTCCTGTGCTGGAAAAGCCACTCTTGCTGCCAGAAGGACGCCTGAGACCAGGTCTCCCTCTTCCTCCCGCAGTGTCTTTCCATCGCCCTCTCCTGACAATGTATAACCTGGTGCCAGCTGACAAAGGAAACTAAATCGATGAACTCAAGTTTTGCTAATCAGAGAACAAAGGGTGAATTTGGACGTGAGAGGCAATACACATTGACAACTGGCAGAGTCCATCCCTTTGTGTGCGCACTTTACCAGACATTGAACTCTTCCACATGAAACCACTCTATAATCCCACCAAATAGAACAACCTTTTACCTTAGAAAGGAAGTTCTCCCGCTCTTCCCCACAGGAGGGGACACATAGGGACTGTGACCATTGACGGCTGGGTTAGTTACTCCTTCTATTCAGCCACAGTCCCCCTGAAGATTCTGTTACCCAAAGACTAAGCTGTAAAGTTAACATCAACAACTTGTAGATAAAATAAACTTGAGAGGAAGGAAATGGTGAGCACATACAAATAAACACGTGTATAATAAGCCAATAGAACTGTAGTTTCTAGAATCAGCCAGGAGGCTATAACTGATGTCTGTGACTGCCTTCTTCATTGCCCATTCAATATTTCCCTCACCCTCAGGCAGAACCCCAGCTGCTTGGGGTTCTTTACCTGGTAGAGGGACCCAGATCTGGATTCTCAAAGACTCTAAGGACTTAATTGTCCTGCCTATCTTAGGTGGCTGGTTTTCCATTAATCTTTACCATTAGGCATGGAAGTACTAACAGATGGCCTAGAGAACCCAGGTACATATAGATACAGAGATAAATATAGGTGTACGTATATGTGTGTTAGCATACATGCATACACAGATTCACTTGCTCTGTCTGGTGAGAAGGCCTACCTAGCAGCACCCAGTAGCAATGAGCATACCTAGTGCCCATATTTTGGTTTCTAAAAATGATTTCCAATTAAAAAAACACACCCGAAATCCTTGGAAAAAGTATTGATTTTAGCATTGGGACAGGGATAATGCAAGATAGTACCAGGACATCTTGTGTACCAGGAAGTAAGAACACGCTCAAAAACTGATGGGAGCATGTTGAAGGGACCCAGGACCCATCCTGAAGAGGTGTTCGATGGCCAAAGCTAAAACAATTTGAGCAACGAAGTAAACAATGGTAGTATTGGAATAAGACTCGCAAAGTACTTATTCATGACCCCATACTCATGTAAGCAAATAACTGAATAAGTTCATGGGGAGAATCCTCCTCACTGGAGAATTGCAATTAATAAATAGAGAATACATAACGGAAATAGAAAAATCACCTTTAGAAGACCACAGCAATAATTGCTGCAAGCAAGATTCACTCATGGATGCTAAACTTAGCTGGCAAAAATCTGACGATAAACAGGGTATTCAAACCATCTCAGTGTTTCTCCACCAAGCTATTGATTACACGGGGAATAGTAATTTTACAGTAGGGACACCTGGCATACGCCATCTTAACCAAGTGATGAAGAGGAAATAAGACAGTGACAATAGGATGCACGACACTGCTTCTCTGACATTCTTGCCAACATTTCATCACTCCAGGTCAGTCATGAAAAACTCAGACAAATCCAAATTAAGGGACACTTGAGCACTCTTACATAGTGTCAAGGTCATGAAAGACTGAGGACCTTTCAGAGATGGAAGAGACTATGGAGACAGGAAAACTAAATGCAGCCCCGGCAACGTTGCTCAGTGGTTGAGCGTCCACCTATGAACCAGGAGGTTACAGTTCAATTCCTGGTCATGCCTGAGTTGTGGGCTTGATCCCCAGTGTTGGGCATGCAGGAAGCAGCCGATATATGATTCCTCTCATCATTTATGTTTCTATCTCTCCCTTCCTTCCTGAAATCAATAAAAAATATATTTAAACACACACACACACACACACACACACACACAGACCCTAAATGCGATGTGGGATTCTGGATTGGATCCTGGACCAGACAAAGGACATTATTGGATCCTTGCTACGGTGTGACGAGAAGGGCACTTCACTTATGTGGTCTCTCTCTCAAAAACACACAACCCCTATCTACTCATGAGAAAAAAACCAAAGTGCAACAGAGGAGTGGCTTGCAAAAACACCCCGACCAACACTGGAAACTGTCAAAGTCATCAAAAACAAAGAAAGTAAGAAGTTGTCACAACCAAGAGCAGGCTGAGGAGGATATGGCAACTAAATGTAAGGTGATATTTTGGATGAGATCCTGGAACAGAAAAGCAATCTGAGATAAAAACAAATGAAATCTGAATAAAGTATTGGCTTTAGTTATTAATAATGAATCAACTTTGATTCATTTATCGTGGCAAATGTACCATACTAATGTAAAGTGTTAATAAAAGGGGATACTGCTTAGGAGGCAGATGGATGGGAACTCTCTGTATTATCTTGTCAATTTTTCTGTAAATTGTAAAAAATGATTCTAAAATTTAGAAGTTTAGTTTAAAAATGTGGACTGTAGTAGGAAGACTGGTGAAATGCCACTGTCTGCAGATGACTCAGTAGTACTATGTTGATGTTAAGTGTCTGGTTTTGATAATTGTGCTGTGGTTATATAAGAGCTTAACCTTAGGGAAAGCTGGGTGGAGAGTATATGGATACTCTTTGAACTATTTTTGTCACTTTTCTGTAAATTTAAAAATATTTCAAAAACATTTTTTAATGAGCTTGAACTGTGGCCATTTTTTTTTTTTTAAGGAGTCCAATCTATGGCCTTGCACGCCAGTCTCAGCGTTGGCCTGGACACGATCTATGCATACTTTTAAAGGTATAGACTTTGTCAAGTGCAGCCAATGTACATATGGCTCGGCTTTATGGAAAGCAGCTTGGAAGTCATGAACAAAGCTGGAAGTGCGACCAAGGCAGTAAATGAGCCCGCCTGGAGGGTCCCAGGGAAGCACTGTGAGACATTACATAATGGCAGCCAGCAGCAAAGGAAGAATTTGTTTTAGGTTTCCAGTTTAAAGACACATATTTATGTGCACTGGGGAAGGCCAGTGGAAGCCAGCGTCTGACCTCTCGTGAAGGGAGGTGAACTGTTTCCCCTCCCCCCTGGCCCCCAGGCTGCACTAGCCTGCGGGAATGCAGGGCCGCTGTCTCACCTGCAGCTCTGAGGGCTCCTGTGGGGCTAGGAAGAGGCCTGGCCAGGAGGGCACTCTCAGGCCTCTCTGGATTCTCTGTGTTTTCATTGCTGGTGCAAGGCTGACTTCTCTTGCTCTTAAACTTGGCTCAATGCCTTGCTCTGAGGCTGTTTTTGCAATCTGTCACTCCCTTGCTCCATCTCTAGCGAAATTGAGCTCCAGAATTTCCTGCTCCGAGGCCTTAAGTTGGGAGACCAGAGTCAGGGCGCGTTGCATTTTTGCACAACCGAGGGGCACTAGTTGGCCCTCCCTTGGCAGTGGGGGTAGGGGGGTCGTGCCCTAGAAGGCTCTGACACATGGGTTGCCACCTTCTGTGTCTAGGTGTGCAGGTTAATCAAGGTGAGGATCCCTACTGGGAGAGATGGAGAAAGTGCTCTCTGCCACTATAAAACGAGCATAGTATGCACCGTGGCCCCCCCCCTGCTGCCCCCCTCCCCCGCCCCATTTCCTGACTCTTGCCCTGAGCTAGTCCCTGCTGAAGTGTAAACTGGCATGGGGAGGTGTAGGGCCTGAGCAAATACTTTGAAACTCTTTTCCCTTTGCTCCTATGACTCTTATGTGTCAATTTAACTGTGTTTAGTGCCCGCAGATAGTTAGTAAATCGTCATCCGGGTGTGTTGGTGAAGGTATATCTTGAAAATATTAGCATTTAAATTGGTGAACTAAGTAAATCCCCAAGGCAGGTGGGCATCACCCAACGGGCTCAGGCCCCAAATTGAACGAAAAGGCAGAGGAAGAGCGACTGTCTTCTCCTTCCCTGATGTCTGG
Source organism: Murina feae (assembly GCA_004026665.1). Taxonomy (NCBI): domain Eukaryota; kingdom Metazoa; phylum Chordata; class Mammalia; order Chiroptera; family Vespertilionidae; genus Murina; species Murina feae. The sequence goes on along the minus strand of PVJC01024005.1, from coordinate 17,275 downwards.
GCCTCTGGTCTGACTTTCAGACTTGGATTGAGACTTTCCCCATTGGCCCCCAGTTTCAGGCTTCCGGGTCTCCAGCTTGCAGACAGCAGATCGTGAGACTCTCGGCTTCCATAGCTGCGTGAGCCAATTCCTAGAATAAACCTCCCCATCTGCATCTCTAAGCATTCTATCCATTTTGCTTCCCTAGAGAACCCGGACTAACACAACTTCCTCTTGGTTCTCTTCTGGTCCCTCTGAACCCTCCTTCCATGGCTCGTTTCTTCCAGCTTCTGTTAGCGCATAGAATGTGGGAGGCGACCTGGGTTCATGATGCAGCATAGTCTCCAAGTAGCTGTGTGTCGTTGGGGCAAACCGGGGAGCCTCACATCCTCATGTGTTAAATGGGACTCTCCGTGGCTGCCTCCCAGGCTCCTGGGCTCTGCGAAGTGTGGGTTCAGCCCTGGAGAACGAGATCCCAGAGGGCAGGGGCCTCATGACCTGGAGCGTTTCTCCCCAGTGCCCTGCACAGTGCACAGCACACAGTGGCACTCAGTCAGTTCTTACTCTACAAACAGTTGAATATAAAAATGTTAGTCATTATGTTATGCATTCACCTATGTCCCAAGCCACATCATTCACGTTCACAATGTACTGGAAAAAACAACCAAAAAATCTGCTGGTAGAAGGTGCACTAAGAATTGTAGGTGCAGCTCTAACCAGGCTGGCTCAGTGGATAGAGCATCAGCCTGAGGACTGAAAGGTCCCAGTTTTGATTCCGGTCAAGGGCATGTACCTTGGATGTGGGCACATCCCCAGTGAGGGGTGTGCAGGAGGCAGCTAATCGATATTTCTCTCTCATGATGTTTCTAACTCTCTATCCCTCTCCCTTCCTCTCAGTAAAAAGTCAATAAAATATATTAAAATAAATGAATAATAAATAAAAATTGTAGGTGCAATATTTGAGAAATAAGATGGCTAAGAGTGGGCACATTTGTTTCCGTGATTTGTTGGCCTTGTCTTGTTGTGAGTTGCTCTGTGGGGCCTCTTTCCTCCTGACATAGGAGACTTGTCTGGGAGCTTTGCTTCTGGATGTTGATTGCCCAGTTTAAATCCTAACCTGCTGACATCTCATGTTCGCTTCCTTAAAAATGATTTTAGAGGAGGGAGGAAAGGCTGATTCTACTTCAGAAGTTCAAACAAGACAAAGGCCTTTGGAGGAAACAGAAGAAAACTGTCCCTCAGAGAGATGAGGAAAGGAATTATTTCCTTTAACCAAGAACTAGTTGTTCTGCAAGATGGACCATTACTAAATAAGAAAGAGCTGCTCTCAGGTATTGAAAAGGAGGTAATTGTAATGGAAATTCATTCGTTTTTAAAGACCTAGTTGAAGATCTGTCCTAAAGCATGGAATAATGTGACTAGGAAATGGAAAATATTTGGTGATGATAGGAAATTGGAAGATAAACTTAGGATACCTATCATCCCACTCAGGAGTTCCAAAAAGAGAGTAAGCAGAGGAAAAGGAGGAGAGGAAGATGTCAAAGAAATACTCAAAAGAATGTTCTGGAACTCAAGGACATGCATCTCCAAAGTGAAGGGCCACAATGAATGAAGATACTCATACCTGTGAAACTTCCGTACAGTAGGGCTAAAGAGTGCAGCTTTAAAGCTAAGAGAGAGAGAGAGAGAGAGAGAGAGAGAGAGAGAGAGAGAGAGAGGGCTTTCAAAGGACCAGGAATAAAAAGGCCATCAGACTCAGAAACCACAACCTCAGGAGCTGAAAGGCAGAGAAACAGGGCCTTCAGTATTCCAGTGGACATTTACTTCCAATATAAAACTCAATACCCAGGCAAATTATCAATCAACTGTGATCTTTAATAAAGATACTTTTTAAACACGCAAGGCCTCACAAAGTTTACCTCCCATGCCTTTCTCAAGAAGCTAATATGGGATATGCCCCACCAAAATGAGTGAGAAAACCCAGAAAAATATATAGGATCCAGGAAATGGGATTCCAACCCAGGAGAGAAGGGAAGGGAAGGGAAGGACAGCAGGCAGCAGGCCTGGAGAACACGGTCCCAACTGGGGCTGGAGCATGTGGACTCCAGGGGGAATTCTGCCAAAATAACGGGAACCAAGAGGAGAGTGAGTGCCCCTGACTTGGGGAAAGGTGTGTGGGAAGAGTTAACAAGGGGGTTACATGAAACCAAACAGATGCTTTTAAAACAGGAAACAGGTAAATACTACACATACACACACACACACAATATATATAACAAGAAAGAAAACACTATCACCCAACAATACCTGCCTTATGGCTGAATCATGTTTTACATGATTGTGATAATATAAACACTGAATATTGATTTAACTAAAATTCTAATATCTTAGTCAAGATCCCAACAAGAAAAAGAGACATATGTTCAACTCTTCGTAATATTTTAAGCAATAATAATAATAATTTAAAAAAACAATCCCAACAAGAAACAGCTCTCAAATGGGGTAAAATTTGAGGAGAATTTCATCAGAAAGTTTGTGGGCAGGGTGAAAAGAAACTAAAGGGACTGAAACCAATCCTGTATCATAAAGAGCTAATATGCAAATGGTCTTCACACCCTTGCGCCCTTGTGCCGGGACTGGGGGACCTGAGGCCAAGCTAAGGGACCTGAGGCTGTGCCTCCCACCCGGCAGGGCTTGACAGGGGACCTGAGGCTGCACCTCCTACCCTGTGGGGCTTGACGAGGGTGGGCCAACTGGGTCTGGGTCTCACGTGATTACGAGGCACGTGTGTGTGGGCAGGGATTTAACTCTGGGTCCTGCGGTGCAGCCCAGACTCTGACAGGAGGAAGATTTTCATATACATTTTACTAATTTTCTTTAATCTCTGACACTTCTATTATAGGGAAAGGGTAAATAGCAATATTAAAATATTTCCTCTAATTCCCTTTTAATGTGCATGAATTTTGTGCACTGGACCACTGGTACAAAATAATATTGTAAGTAAACTGGTAATTGAAAAAAAATAAATAAACCCCCTATTATCTGAGAGGGGAAAGAAACGACAAGGGAAGAAGAAGTCCCAGTATGGGGGTGCTATTACTCCCCAACTCCCACCTGAAGAGGCAAGTGGGGAGCCGCCATCAGAAACTGAAGAGAGCTAAATGGAGAGGGTGCCTGGCAGCGGAGTTAGGGCTCAGCCCCCCACAGCAACCTGACAAGGAGGTAGCTGAGGGCACAAATACCTCTGCTCACTCTCCTTCCCCCCACCTGCCTGCGCCCACATTGGCCTGAGGGCAAGAGAGCCCTTTGATGTGGTCTGTCCAGGTCAGAGTGGTTCAGGAAGGCTAGGGAAGACATCCAACATAAATCTTAGTGGGTGGATAGAGGAAGGGAATGTGAGGAGGCACAATTCTCATGTGTCATAAAGAACAGGAAGTTAGGAGCCAGTGTCTAAACTGGCTAGTCAAGAAAGGCAAGATCAGAATACCATTCAGAAATTTGGCAGCCAATGCCAGCAAAGAGCTAAAAGAGTTGAAGGAGGGTGTCTGGGGAGTGAGAGTGAAAAGGGACAGGTCAGATGACTACTGTTTTATTTTATTTTATTTATTTTTAAAAAAATATATTTTATTGATTTTTTACAGAGAAGAAGGGGGAGGAACAGAGAGTTAGAAACATTGATGAGAGAGAAACATCGATCAGCTGCCTCCTGCACACTCCCTACTGGGGATGTGCCCACAACCCAGGTACATGCCCCTTGACCAGAATCTAACCTGGGACCTTTCAGTCCGCAGGCTGACGCTCTATCCACTCAGCCAAACTGGTCAGGGCTGACTACTGTTTTATTTTATACGTCTATTAGTACTAATAAGACTTTAAAACTTTGTACATAGCCTGGCTGGCATGGCTTAGTGATTTGAGTGTCATCCTATGAACAGGAGGTCATGGTTCGACTCCAGGTCAGGGCACATGCCTGGGTTGCAGGCTCGATCCCCAGTGTGGGGCGTGCAGCTGGCAGTGGGTCAGTCATTCTCTCTCATCATTGATGTTTCTATCTCTCTTTTCTTCTCCCTTCCTCTCTGAAATCAATAAAAGTATATTTTTTAAAAAACTGTACATATATAATTTTTAATTAATATGAAAAATAATATCCAATCTAATCATGAGAAAACATCAGACAGATCCTAATAGAGGAGCATCCTACAAAATATCTAACCAGCACTACTAAAAATTGTCAAGGCCATTAAGTACAAGGGAAGTCTGAGAAGTTGTCATAGTGAAGACGACCCCAAGACATAGCAACAAAGTGTTATGGGGTATCTGGAAGGGATGTCTGAAGTAAAAACTAAGGAAATATGAATAAACTTTGGGCTTTAGATAATGATGTTATTAATGTTGGTTCATTAATATGACAGTAGTATGTCCCATACTACTGTCATATTAATAATACAGGAAACTAGGGATAGAGGGCATAGAACTGTATTATTCTTTAAAATTTTATGTCTAACATTGTTCTGAAAAATAATCTAGCCCTGACCGGTTTGGCTCAAAGGATAGAGCGTCAGCCTGCGGACTCAAGGGTCCCAGGTTCGATTCCAGTCAAGGGCATGTACTTAGGTTGTGGGCACATCCCCAGTAGGGAGTGTGCAGGAGGAAGCTGATAGATGTTTCTCTCTCATTGATGTTTCTAACTCTCTATCCCTCTCTCTTCCTCTCTGTAAAAAATCAATAAAATATACTTTTAAATAAATAATCTAGCCCTGTAAGGTAACTGAGTGGTTAGAGCATTGTCCCAATACTCCAAGGTTGTGGGTTCCATCTCTGGTTAGGGCACATACCATCAATTAATGCAAAAATAAATGGAAAAACAAATCAATGTTTCTCTCAAATCAATAAATAAAAATATTTTAAAATATAGCCTATTAAATTAAAAAGCTTTCCAGTAGAAATAAATTTAAATGACAATAAGAAAAGTTTATGCATTTTATTTTATTTGCAATATTTGGGTAGGGTTGGATGTTTCCCCAGGTTATTTATTTATTGTTAAACATTTTCATTGATTTCTGAGAGAGAGAGAGAGATATCAATGATGAGAATCATTGATCAGCTGCCTCCTGCATGCCCCCTGTTGGGAATTGAGCCCGTAACCCAGGCATGTGCCCTTGACTGGAATCGAACCTGGGACCCTCCAATATGCCAGCTGACGTTCTATCCACTGAGCCAGACCAGCGAGGGATCCCTAGGCTTTTTAATAATTTTTGCATTCTAGACATTAAATCCAAGAATTTCAACAGGGACCCAGGTTTTTCATTAATTAGGTAAGTTAGTTAAGTATGTATAAAATGTGACTACCAGGTTGGCACTTGGGAAATGGGAGATTTTCAAAATACAGCCCTGTCATTATTGCTCTTAAACCCCTCAGAAGCTGCCAGTGTCAAATCTCTTAGATTCAAACCAAGGTAGAAAGGCCAGCCTGCCTACCTCGGCAGGTCTCTCCAGCTCCCCTCGCACCATTCCTCCACACCTCTCTTCTCTCTAGTCATACTGGCCTCTTTGGGTCTTTGAAGATGCCATGTTCCCTACTACCCCAGGGCCTTTGCATATCCTGTTCCCTCTGTCCAGAACACTCTTCCTCTCTCTGCTCCCCTCCCTTTTGCCCAGTGGCTCTTACACTTGGAACCTCAGCTCAGGTATCACTTCTTTAGAGGTAACCCATCACCTTGTAGTTATCTCCTGGTCTTGTAGCTATTTGTGTCATGCCTGTGTCCCTGTGGAATGTTTGCTTATAGGTTCTATGACAGTGAGTTGGGACAGTGAGTTGTCAGAGATAGCGTCTGTGTTGTTCATACTGGTCCCCAGCTCTGAGGATATGGTTCAGGCACTCCGTGAGTATTTGTTGAATGAATGAATGAATGAAATCACAATATGGTCCAAAGCCTTCTAGTCTAGTGTAGATACAAAACAGAGTGTTACCTCCTGAAAGGGATAGAGATGGCCAGCTACTGTCTGGGTTCCAGCTGCCCCTGGGTCAGACTGCCTCAACTCCAGGCCCACCTCCATGCAACAGTGACATTCACACTGCCATTCTTTTACTTCAGATTCACAAAAATCCCCTGAGGTCTGCCATGCACATCATTTCTGCTGCTGCTGAGAAATCAAACATCTAGAGAGGGTAAGTGAACTGCTCAAAGCCACGTGGTTACTGAAGCCCATATTTAATCTGGTTTTCTTACCACCTCCTGGACTCTGCTTCCCTGAGACAGCATGAGTTTTGGGTAACAGAGAGTATTTGCACCTGCATTGAGGGCTTTGCCCTACGAACAGCGATGTTCACCTGGTCTGCCTCAAGAATTTTAAAAGATGCAATACCTGACTATTTATTTAGTCAGGGGCTCTGAGCTCTTTCCGTTGGATTGTCAAATTAAAATATGACAACAGCTTGGGGGGAAAAGGAGACAGAGGTGACACCTTAAACAATAAAGAATTTAGAATGTGAAAAAAAAATGACAACAGCCAACAAAACAGTAGCCCTCCAGTGTGAGTGAATCAAAATTATACGTATTTTTATGTCAGATGACACAAAAATAATATATATTTTTTTGTGTGCCACAGAAGTTTAGTAATTAGTTTATGTGTGGCGTGAGATGAGAAAGGTTGAAAGTCGCTGCCCTAGAAAAATGTGCTCCCTTGCGCAGTCTGGGATTGCCAGAGTGTCTGGGATCTGGACCAGGAGCGCCCCCTTGCGGTCCCCACGGAGACAGGCATGCACTACCTCTAAGAAAAGAAAGGAAAAGCCGCAGTGGATGCAGAGCCTGCCCTGGCAGCAAGTCCCTGTCTGGGGATTTCAGGGCTCAGAGTTGGGTCATCCCAGGTATTCCGGCCCGTCCCTAGCCTGGGCCTCTTGGGTGGCCTGGTGGCGCCAAGGCCGTTTTGAGAAGGCTGCGGGGCCGGACACCCAATGCAAAGGCAGGTGTGGGGGGAAGAGGGGATAGGGTGGGGGCAGGGGAGAATCATCTGAGTCTCACTTCCAGGCTGAAGTAGAGATGATGAAAACTATCCTCGTTCAAGCCTGGCATCCAGGCAGCCTTGGGGACCAGGGCAGAGGCTGGGCTCTGAGGAGGGGCCAGCTTTCCGCATGAAGCCACGTCTGCTGGGAGCCTGGGGGAGGCGGGGAGGGTGGGATCATTATCTTTAATATCTCGATTAGAACATTGACCACAATGCCAAAATGGATGAGGATTTCCGCCCACTGCTTCTAACCCCTACTTATTAAAATGGTCTTTAGTTGGCTAAAAATGATTCAGGATACAAATTATTTCTATAATCACTTTATCATTTCTTGTGTTTCAGGGGATAATTTGACTCCTAACAAAATCCAACCGTTGTATTAAGTATTTTTCTTTTAAATATATTTTTATTGATTTCAGAAAGGAAGGGAGAGGGAGAGAGAGATAGAAACATCAGTGATGAGAGTCATTGATCAGCTGCCTCTTACACGCTCCTCACTGGGGCCGGAGCCCACAACCCTGCATGTGCCCTGACTGGGACTTGAACCTGACCTCGTGGTTCATAGGTTGAATGAACCACAACCACTGAACCAAGCCATACAGGCTTAAGTGTTTTTCTTATCTGGTTAGGTTCCAGGTGCATTTGAGAAGTATATCTGCATTTTGTCAACAGTTTATTTTAAAGTAATTTAATCTGTTTAATTCCCAGCTTCGTTCCAAACAGGAGTGGAGGCAGCAATAGTTTTTCGCCTGCTGGCATGTGCCAGGCACTGGAGGCAGAGAAGTGACTCAGACAGGGCTGGGGCTGGAAGAATGAATGAAGTTGTGTCTGGGCCACAGGCAATCCTGGCCTTGGTGGGTAGACCATGCATTGTACTTGGGGAGTATTTCATTTTCTGGTCAACCACACAGCCAAGCTATTGCCTATTGCCTGGAGGAAGGTGTGGTCCATAAAAGCTGGAGGGGAGGGGGATAGGCCCCTCATTTTATCTCAGCTCCCAGTAAAGAGGTTTACTTTTTGAAGCCTCACAAATATTCTGAAGGTGTAACTGGACAATCAATAGGTCCATGCTGCCTGTCACTACTTGAGCCAATTAAGCAGAGAAGGGTTGAATCATATATTAAGACTAGAGGCCTGGTGTATGGATTCGTGCACCAGTGGGGTCTCTTGGCCTAGCCTGCGGGGATCGGGCTGAAACTGGCTCTCTGACGTCCCCTGAGGGGTCCCAGATTACAAGAGGGTGGTTCTTGGGTGATGCACTCCAGAATCGGGCTCCCTCCTCTCTGGCTCTGGGTGCATCACCTGAGAACCACAGCTGCCAAGTCATTGCAGCTTGGCAGCTCCTGTGCTGAGCATCTGCCCTTGTTGGTCATTGCGTGTCATTGCTACCAGTCGGATGGATGGACGGTCGCTTAAGCTTTTATATATATAGATTTATTCCAATACTCTTGGCAGTATGAGAGAACAGTAGGTGATGCACAAATCTGCTCTGCAGCCCCCCCCTCCCCCCCCCATAAACCAGTTGCTTATATAGGATAGAAAAAGGATTACATGAGGAAGTAGGGATTACAGGCATGGGGAAGTAGGAGGCTGGGGTGGGACTCCATTGTTTGGGCAACAAGGTTGTCAATCAATCTTTCCATGATAATAGACAGTTCTTGGATGAGAGTGGACTGCATTCCAAGGTTGACTCCCAGGTCCAAGGTTGACTCCCAGGTCCCAGGGGCGTACAGCTCCCAGCCAGGTTAGAATGGCCTTTATTTATTTATTTAAATATATTTTATTGATTTTTTACAGAGAGGAAGGGAGAGGGATAGAGAGTCAGAAACATCAATGAGAGAGAAACATCAATCAGCTGCCTCCTGCACACCCCCCACTGGGGATGTGTCCACAATCCAGGTACATGCCCTTGACCGGGATCCAACCTGGGACCTTTCAGTCCCCAGGCCAACACTCCATCCACTGAGCCAAACCGGTCAGGGCAGAATGTCCTTTCTTTAACCAGAAAAGGCAATCCTATTTAAAAGAGCATGATTAATTTTCCCATAACCAGCCCTAGCCGGTTTGGTTCAATGGGTAGAGCATCATTGGCCTGCAGATTGAAGGGTCCCGGGTTCGATTCTGGTCAAAGGCACATGCCCAGGTTGTGGGCTGGACCCCTAGTAGGGGGCATGCAGGAAGCAGCTGATCAATGATTCTCTCTCATCATTGATGTTTCTATCTCTCTCTTCCCTCTCCCTGCCTCTCTGAAATCAATAAAAATATATTTAAAAAAATATTTCCCATAACCATAACTAGTTCCCAATATTCTCTTTTTGCCCCTAGGAGCCCTAGACAGTTTTGCTTAGTGGATAGAGCATCAGCCTGCAGATCAAAGGTTCCCGGCTTTGGTTCCAGTCAAGGGCACGTACTTTGGTTGCAGGCTCCTCCCCAGCCCAGGCCCTGATCAGGGCTCATGCAGAAGGCAATCGATGGATGTGCTTCTCTCACATCGATGTTTCTTTCTGTCTCTCCTTCTCTTTCCCACTCTCCCTAAAAGTCAGTGGGAAAATATCCTCGGGTGAGGATTAACAACAACGACAAAAATTTTGCCCCTAACAAAGGGTCAGGATAAATAAAGGGGATGAGAGGAAAAGAATCAAGAGAAGACCAGAATGGGGAGGATGTTGCCTAATGCCAATTTATTATCTTTATTTCCTGACCACCTCTGACCCTTTGATGTATGTGGCTCTTCCACCCCCACCACACAGGAATGTTTATGGCCTCCCTAGGAGGGAGGGCCTTTCAGTCCGTAACCTGAGGTATGTCATGCTGACCGTGTCTCAGAGTAGGCACTTGGTTCATTCTTTTGTGTCCTCTGCACTCCTTTAGAAAAGCTGGAGCTCTCTCAGCTCTGCAGCATGTTTTCAGAGCTGTCAGTTGCCAGCCTGGGCAGTGAGCTGTGGTGAAGGGAAATACAGAGGTGGGTGTGGAGGCTAGAAAGGGAGAAGGAACTTTGCTGGGGCATCCCTGACACTCAAGCATATGGTGACATGAGTAAAACCCCGGGAGAAACGCCCTCCTGGTCCCAACGCCCTCAAGGTCCTCCCTATGCTCCAAGTACAGATCCTTTTACAGGAGTCAAACTCCAGGAGAAAGGAAGACATGCAAATGGCCACTAAATACCTGGTCAGAAAAGCCAGTTAACATAGCAATGAGATACTGAGCAATTTAGCAACTTTAAATGTGCATCATCTAGTAGTTCTGATTCTAGGAGTCTATCTTTAGGAAACAGTTGAATCAAGATAAATGAGTGAAGATATTTTTGAATCATTGATTATAAAAGAAGTCCTCAGAAGGGGGTTGGTTAATAAATTATGGAGCATATCTAGGCTGCAATGTCATATAGATTCAGGAGCCTAAGGAACCTGCAGCCTCATGATTTCTTTAGTGTTTCACCAACACCCATGTGGTCCTGGCCTCATGTCAGTCCCTGACATTCGTGGTAAAACCCCTGACTTCCCCTGGTATGGGGTTTGGGGATGATTTAGTGAGGAGCTGTTGTGGAGGAGGACAGGAGTGGTAGCCTAGTCAAAAGAGGAAGCAATGGAGAAGAGCGCGGTGGTTGGATTCAAGTGCAAATATACAAAGCAAAGCAGGGAGGAGTTGTGGTGAGAAGTTGTGTGATTTTAGGTCCTCCTCGCCTCTGAGCTTCCTCTTCCAAACAGAGATACTATCCATTTCACAAGGGTAAGTTTGACAAGAGTATTGGTTTGTCAGATTAGAATTTGAGTCTCAGGTCTGGTGAGTACCAGTTGCAAGTCAGTGAATGAGACATTGTAGCATTTATTGAGTGCTTACTGTGTGTTAACCAATAGAATCCTCCCCAGCCTAGGATACTTACCCTTATTTTTATTCCAGTTTACAGAAACGTGGACAGAGGGAGTCATTTGTCTGAGGTCCCAGCCAGGATTTCTCTAACTATCACATTACCTTAACTTTCCTGAGCGGAAAACTGGGATAACAATAATACCTACAATTCCCTGTGTTGGAAGGATTCAAGAAGAGGCCTGGCAAAGAGTAGGTGCTTATTAAATTACTAGAGGCCTAGTGCACAAAATTTGTACACTGGAGTGGGGGGAGTGGGTCCCCCAGCCTGGCCTGCACCCTCTTGCAGTCCGGGGAACAGGCCTAAGCCAGCAGTCAGACATCCTTAGTGCTGCCACAGAGGCGGGAGAGGCTCGTGACACCACCGCTGTACTCGCCAACCCTGAGCCTGACTTCTGGCAGAGTGGCACAGCTCCTTCGTTGAGCATCTGCCCCCTGTGGTCAGTGTGCGTCATAGTGACCGGTCATTCTGCTGTTTGGTAGATTTGCATATTAACCTTTTATTATATAGGATTATTAAAACTATTATTATTATATTCTTTGCATTTTCCCAAGTTTTTGAAGGGAGCAGGCATCACTTGCACAAATCCTTTACATTAAAAAAAAAGACCTGCCTTAACTGGTTTGGCTCAGTGGATAGAGCGTCAGCCTGTGGACTGAAAGATCCCAGGTTTGATTCCGGTCAAGGGCATGTACCTTGGTTATGGGCACATCCCCAGTAGGGAGTTTGCAGGAGGCAGCTGATCGATGTTTCTCTCATGGATGTTTCTCTCTATCCCTCTCCCTTCCTCTCTGTAAAAAATAAATAAGATATATTAAAAAAAAAAAAAGACCTCAGGCGAGGGGGTAAATACTGCAGCTGCAACTTCTTCGAGGTTACTTGGGGGCGTGACCATAGGGGTGTGGCTTAGAGGGAGGGGCGGAGCCAAGAAGGAAGGCGAGACTGGAGGGGCGGGGCCAGGGTCAAGGCGTCCAGACTGGGGGCGGGGCCTAGAGGGAAGGGGCGGAGCACGGGCCGGCGGCGCATGCTCGGTGGTCCGGCCCACTCCGCCGCCGCTGCCGCCGGCGCCACCGCCCACTCCGGGCTGGCTCGCGCGGCGGTCGTCCCGGGCGCAGACTACGGTGGGCGAGCGCACGGCCATGGCCCCGTGGCTGCAGCTCTGCTCTGTCTTCTTCACGGTCAACGCCTGTCTGAATGGCTCGCAGCTGGCCGTGGCCGCGGGGGGCTCCAGCAGAGCGCGGGGCGCCGACACCTGTGGCTGGAGGGTAAGGAGAGAGCAGCGGTTTCCTCGCGGTCCCCAAGGCGCGGCGGCGCGGTGCGCACAGGTGCTCGCGGGCGGCGGAGCTCGCGCGGACTTGCTCACTTTCTGCGGCGTCCGCTGCCGGGCTGGGGTCCTCCGCGGCTCCAGACCTCCCTCCCTCCCGGGGCTCGCGTCCGCCAGCCCCGGCGCGGATGAAAGGGGCCGCAGACCCCCGGCTTTGTGTTGTTAATGAGACGCGGCCCCGGGCCCGGGGCCCGCTCCCCGCTCCCGGAGGCGCGGCGAGAGGGGCGCCCCATCTTTTGTTCCTGGCCCGGGACCTCCGACGCCTCAGGGTTGTGCTCCCCGGAGCTGGAACCCTCCGAGCTGTCGGGACGTGGGGCGCTTTCCTGAGCGGGAGTGGGCGTCTTCCCCGGGCTCTGCAGGCTCACGGGGCCGCCGGGGAGGATGCGCCCCCGCTCGCGGCCGCTTTGTTCCTTCGAATCCCGCCGTCTCGCTCCGCTTTCGCACCACCGATTCCTAACTCTCTGGGACGTTTGGGTCCCCCACTCATCCCTTCACCTGCGAATAGTCTCGGCGGGTGATCTCCGCCCCACTCCACGCCCCAACTTGAACGGAGGATATTTTTCATCGCCGAAGGCAGGCAAGAGCCGTCATCTCGGTCAGGTGTCCGCGACCGCACTGGAGCGGCGCACGCCGTGTGCGGGGAACCCTGTCCGGGGAGCCCTGCCCCAGCAACCGCGCGCTCCGTGGGTGCTGTCTGGGCGGGCGGACGGGCATGGGGTGAGGGCCTGGGCGCACCCCGACGCTGCGGTCCCGGGTTCTGGAGGCTGTACCCGTCCGCCCCGTACCTTCCACGGAAGCCAGGGCGGGCCGGCATCAGGGCGCTCACAGCCTGCAGCCTTGTGTAGAGGACACGGGCTGAGCTTTGTGCTCGGGCAGCTCTGCCCCTGTGCAGCCATGAGCCTCAATTTCTTCACCTGGAAAATGGGAGTAAGTGGGGATTTCCTACTTTCCCCAGCACTGTTGCTCTGGAGGGTGGGTTGACCCACATCTTCTGGAATGGCCTGAGGGCCACAGCACCTCAGAGCCTAAGACCTGACACCCCTTTAGGGCCACAGGCTGATGCCTCCAGCTCACTGGCCCCACATCCTGAGAAACACAGGGTGGAAAACCAGGTGTGAGCCAGGCAGCTGGGATGTCTGTAAACCCCAGAGCTGCGCTGAGACAGCCACAGCCCTCCGTCTCACAGCCCCACAGTGAATAGAAAACCTCCTTCCTGTTAGAAACATCACATTTTCTTACTCTCTCCCATTTTAATGAAATACACTTTTGTGTTTTTATTTAAAAAGAAATAAATGCCAGGTTTTCTTCAGTTTTCAGTTACAAGTTTTCCCTAGAGCTGTCTCGTGTTGATCCTCCTCGGATTTTTTGGATCTGGACTGATAGTTGGCTCTTGAGTAACAGTAACAGCATCCCAGGCATTCTATGCCAGGATTTCATATGACGGCATAGGTGAATCCGTCCAATTTCCTGTTTTTCTGCAATTGCCCAAGTGGCTTCGGGTGTCAGGACACAAAGCGTGTGAAGTTTTCATGCGGTGGGGAGCCAAGCCTGTTCTCTCGTCCTGCGGGAGTGTGCTCTCGTCCCCTCAACCCGCACCCCTGCAGAATTAATGGTGCCCTTGCCCAGGGGCCTCACCTTTATGCTGACCCCTCTCCTCCACAGCTTCTAGTTGGGGCTGCACCAGTCCTTTCCTTGGGTCATCTTCTTCCCCTTGAATGAGTATGGAAGCCTCTGGGCCATCCGCAGGTTCCAGGCTCTTCCCTCTCGGACTTGCCTTTTGGTGCATGGGATGGAGCCGCCAGCTTTCCCTGAGCCAGCTTGTCTACCTGCCCTGCATATGCAGCATCCCAGCCCCTCTCACCCTGCTTCCTAACTCCTGTGCCCTTTTTGCTGCGAAGGCATGTTGATCCTGGGATGATGCCTTTTTTCTCCTCTGAGAACCTGCTTGGCCTAAGACTCAGCTCAGGGTGATGCCTCCCCTGAGAAGGCCTCCCAGAATGCCATTCCCGTTGCTTTGCCTGCTCATGCAGGTCCCTGCACTTTGGTTCTCACAGACTAACATCTGCATTTGTTCACATCTGTGTCTTCAGACCAGTTTCTTCCCAAAGGCACCTAACCTCATATGTGGCGGCTTCAGAGCTTGGAGCCCTGCACCTCGTGGCTGACCCCTGTTAAACCCCCTTAAATCCTGTATTCAGTGATAGATTTCAAGAAGGAGGAGAGAGATCAGAGCAGCAGGCTCCCATGTCCTCTCCACAGCAGGCTCAGGCACATGCTCTTCCTGCCGGTGTTGCTTCATTTTACACCTCACCCTCCCCTCTCAGCTCCAGCATCACTTCCTGCGGGAAGCCTTCCTTGCTCCCATCTCTCTAGCTAAGTTCTTCCAGAAGTTTCTGTCAAAGGACTGGCCCGTAAGTGCTGGTGTATTTGATTCATGTTGGGAGTCTCCTACCCGACAGTGGGTGTTCAGTGCACAGACAGATGTTGGTCTCGGTTCTGCGGTTGCTTCAAGCAAGTATGGCTGGGGCTGTACGTGTGAACATGTAAGACTAAGGGTCGACTATGCGTGATGCAAGCAGGAGGGACTTCCCACGGGTCCAGGCCACACAGAACCGCAGAGGGGGACAGCGGGGCGGAGTGAGCCCTGAAGGAGGGGCAGGATCTGGGTGCTGGAGAGGAGCGGAGCGCATAGCCCCTTGATCTCCAGGAAGCATTTGTTCCAGGAACTCTTGCCCCTGCAGGAATGTGTATTTTCCCAGGACTTGCAAGGTGACTGCAGCCAGCTAACCCTCCCTTGGCAGCTCTGCTCACACACCCTTTAGGGCTGCTCTCAGAGGAGCCGGCCTGGTTTATGCGGTCAGATTTCACAACCTCCCCGTTATTAGCGGTGCAATTAAGGGCCGATACCATCTTGAACACAGCTCAGTGTTTTAGAAATGAGTTATGGGCACACTTCCTCCACTACTTAGGGCCCTTGCCAGGTAAAGTTGCTCTTTGAGGAATAAATATACTTTCCCCCAACGCATCAGTTTGCAAACTTGTAGAGGGGAAGTTTTGCATCCTCATTGACACTGGGTCTGAACTCATGCTTTTTGATAGTGAGATGGGTTTGTTTGTGTTGGGTAACTTTCTGTCAGTGACTTGTGCTGAGGTTTTCCTCCCCCTTTGTCTTGCTGAATGTCTGAGGAGCCTGTTTATGGAGCAGACAATTAGGAGTCTTCTTGTGCAGGTTTTTATTTTAGTGGCTTTTCCTGCAGTGGGGGAGGAGAAACATTGCTTACCTTCCTACTGAAATGGGGTACACCTTCTCTGGTCTCTCAGCCTGGAACACACCTTCCAGCTCCCAAATTCCTGCTTCAGGAATTCAGGAAGCTAGAATGCTGGCATTGTTTTTACAGTGAAGTGCAAGTTTCCCATTTAAGGCAAATACTTCATCTCAAAAGGTAGGAAGGAATAGGGTGGTACTTGGAAAAGAAGAGGTTCCAGCTGGTTGAAATTTATTTAGGTCCCTGATAAAGTCGGATCCAAGAACTCTCCTTGGCTGTGGGCCCAGGCATGTTTATTTGATTCTGAATTGGATGCGTTTTCATTCACTTGCAGCTCAGGGCTCCCAAGTCCGCATCTGGTCTGCTGTCCTGTGGCTATGTTGTCCGTGTTATACACGCTTGTGTGTCCCTTACTGAATTCTTGATCGGAAGGGACTCAGTGCTGGTTGACACATTTTTCAGAGGGATGTTTTCGTAAGTACGATGGTCTTCCGGCCTGCTCTGCAGTGTTAATTGGGAACCCTCCTGGCCCCTGTCCATCTCTCTTGAGCAGCCCTCCCTTCTCTCCCCACTCGACCCCGAGCCCCTGCAGTGCCTGGGGCATTGTGCTAGTTATTAACTCGGGATGTAGCTGGGTGAATGCGACCAGCAGCCACTTCCGAACAAGGTTTCTCAATGTGAATCCAGAGGCTTCCAGCATCAGGCTTGCCTTGGGAGCTGGTTAAAATGCAGATTCAAGGTGAATGGGACCAGAACGGGAGTGAGGTGGGGCCCAGGAATTGGCATTTTAGCAAGTTCCTCCGATGCTCCCTCAAGGATGAGAGACATTGCTTTAGGGGACAGGCTTCCAGGATCAGGAGAAAGGGGTGAGAAGCCACATTCTAAACATTTAAAGTCAGTTTTAAATCATTTCATTGGGCTTAGAGGTAGGAGTGGAGGCTTGGTGAGAGCCCTGGACCATGGAAGGGGTCAGGTTGACTGAGGGAGGACGTGGGGAGCCAGCTGGACAGGGCATCCCAATCTGAGGGGGTGCCTCTGGCCTGGGGTTGAAGAGGAGGCGGGCGCGGGATGGAGCCCTGACACTCCCACTGGGTTCCTCCCCAGAACAGCTGGGCTTGTCTGGAAAACAGTCTCAGGAAAGAGTCGAGCAGGATCCAAATCATATTCTCAGTCGTTCAAACCTCACAGACGCTTCCCTACAAAGGAAAGACTGCTAATGCCTTTTTAAGTCTTTATTTTAAGTTGAGTATTTTTCAAGCTCCATTTGGCCTAAAATGTGGTGTTGTGTGTGTTTTTTTAACATTTCAAACTCTCTTTTCCCACATTGGTCACTAAACTTTTACATTCCCTGCCCCAGCAGATGGCTGCTGCTGCTGCTGGGCCACCCCATCAACAATTAATTGTCCCTTTCATTCCTCCTCACTGCCTGTCGCGCCTGCCTCTGATGGATGGGTTTTTGGGCTTCTGGAAGCTTGGGCCCCCACCCTTGATGTTTAAGGTGGGAACTTCACTGGCTGGGGTGGGGGCAGCTCCGTTGGAGCTGACCTGTCCTCCTGCCACCCTTGCCTGGCAGCTGAGATCTTTTCCATTTTGCATTTGGAGGGTCTCCTTGCCTCCAGCCAGCCCAGGGGGCCGTCTGTGCTGTTGGGCCCCATCTCCTGGTATCCTGACGGGCCCAGCCAGTGGGAGGCAATGTCCTCCTGGGCAGTGTTTGTCTTGGCTGCTGAGTCCTTCTGAATGAGCCTGCCACACGTTTAGGTAACTGATGGCCCAGCTACACATTGTCTCCTCCAGGGCCCCGGGCCTTTGAAGCTCTTCCTGGTGGGAAGTAAA
>PVJC01024004.1:0-25912 GCA_004026665.1 Murina feae | reverse complement strand
AACCATACAATTAGTCCAGCAAGGAAAAGCAGCCAGCCAGAGCATGGGGGAGCTTATAATGAGAGAGAGGAGAGCAAGGAAACTATTCCTGGGTGAGTGGATGCTGGGGTGCTGTTCCTGGCATGGACAGTGACTGGTCATGTGACATGGCACAATTCACTGCAGTTCTCTGTGGATAGATAACAGCTCATCTCAGAGCTGCACGTATTGGGTAAGCTCGCCAGGGGCATGCCAGCTTCCGCCTTTAAACAGCCTGAGTCAAAAAGACTTTTTAAGAAAATATTAGGGAAACTCCTGCCAATGAGGGGTCTACAGGAAAAAACATTATCACACCGACGCTCCAAAATCTGCATGTGGAGACTGGTCCTGAGACCCCGAGGCGGGTACAGCCGATGGATACCCTAGGGGAAGTATTCCCATCTGGGTGGTAGGAAGGGCAGAGAACACTGCAGCGATCATCGGTCAGTACGACTGCTTTTACATCACCGCCACCAAAATTATGTCTCACAATTCTTACAGTTTGGAGTCCATATGTTTTAAAAAATAAGATATAGATATTAAAACCGAAGTATTATTTTACTTGGGAATTATCATAGAGGACATCTAGTGAAGATTTCCTAGACACATTTTTGTACACATTTCTACTACATCAAAAATAAAGAGCTGCACACAAATAAAGGTCCTGTGAAGCATCTTGATACTAAAAGTTTGTGAAACATGCCTCTAGCTAAGAATCCATCAGTTGGCACTTGGGTAACATACACTACTAAGGGTCTGTCCCATGCTAGGCAATGAATAAGGCTACAAACATGTCGAATGTGTGGCCCGCCAGCCTCGAGTCTGACATGTTTGCAAAGACAATCTCTCATCGCTCGTTTCTCCAACTGTTATGTGTCACCTGACTTTCCTCTAAGCCCAGGAAGCAGCCAGGGAGGATTTCTGGAAGAATATGCACTAGAAGGAAGAACCCCAAAGAAGACTGGCACATGGAACCGTATGTTTGTGTTCATCATTGGTGTGTGGTAATCTCTTAAGGGTAATACGCAAATTGACCCTAAATATATATGCAAGTGACACTCCATGATAATTTATGCTGGCGGCTTCAGTGCGGTTGAAATGCTGCTCTAAGAACTCAGCCCTAATGCAGGGCGAGGAAGAGGGGTCAGATGCTACCTGGACAGTGACATCCTCTGCCTACCTGAGAGTCACAAGTGGCCCGTATAATCCCCAGATGCTTTGATGCTGGGCTTGGTCATGTCCTCCAGGTTCCTCAAAGTTTGAGCATTTCACCACAGTCAAAATTCAGTGCTAAAAGGGCTTTTTCTACAGGGCAGTTTCAACCATCACTATGGCACATATAACCTTTACATGTTGCTATACATAAAAACTGGGAACTCTGTTCTTTTTAAGTAATATGTTTTGGCACATTCAGTCAAAATATAAGGCAGCCACTTAAAAGGATTGTGTGGATTTACTTATACTCATTGATATGAAAAGATATCGAAGACATTATCAAAGAAAGTTTATAAAACACCATGTTTAATAAAAATAAATAAAATATTTACACAATCATTTTTTAAAAACATATTTTATTGGTTTTTTACAGAGAGGAAGGGAGAGGGATAGAGAGTTAGAAACATCAATCAGCTGCCTCCTGCACACCTCCTACTGGGGATGTGCCCGAAACCAAGGTCCATGCCCTTGACCGGAATAGAATCTGAGACCTTTCAGTCCACAGGCCGACGCTCTATCCGCTGAGCCAAACCGGTTAGGGCATACACACTCATTTTTTTTAACTGATTGGTTTTTAGAGTGAGGGAAAGGGAAAGGGGAAGGGAGGGAGGCAGGAAGGAAGCAGGGAGGGAGAGAGAGAGAAACATTGATTTTGTTCTTCCACTATTGATGCCTCCATTGGTTGATTCTTGTATTTGCCTTGTCTGAGGGTCTAACTTGCACCCTTGGTGTATCGGGACAATGCTCTAACTAGCTGAGCTATCTGGCCAGGACACATAACAACATTTTGAAAATCTAAACTATGCAATAATGTAAGTGTGGAAAAAAGACTAGAAGAATATTTATCAAGAGGCTAATAACGATGTATCTTTGGGTAGTGAGGTTAAGAAGAATTTGATTTCTTGTTCTTATTTTTATTTTAATTTATTTTGCTTTTCTAAAATTCTAAGGTGACCATATATTGCTTAAAAACTTAAAAACTCTAACATTCCCTATTGCTGAAGATATTTGTATTCACAAACATCTTCCTGCTCCATTGTCAGAACAAAAATGACATCTCACAATGGATACTTTTTAATTCTTCTGTTTTGCTTCCCTAACATTACCATGTTTTTTTCTGAATATAAATCTGTCTTCCTTTAGCATGCTTATCAGCAGAAATATTTTGTATGTGCAAAAGGCCCATAACCCTATCTATACAACTCCATGTCATCTGTGCTTATACCATCTCCCTGAACCATACCATCAACGACACTAAATAAGCATCAGAAGATCGAGTCTCCAGCCTAAGTGTTCTAGCTTTGAAAAGTGATTTAACATCTGCAATCTTTATTGTAAACTGTGGGCAACAAACATGGGGTAAAAGGAAAATTAAGTTGGGTAAGTGATGTGTGAGTGCTTTCAAAATTATGAAACACTACAAATGTCGGCTGCTTGTTGCCTCATCATCCTTAGCATCTCGCCTAAAATATTTTCAGGTATTCCTGCACTTTATCTAGTGATGAGTTTATCAGGAAACACTTTTCAAAGAACGTTTCCGTGAAACGTGAATGAAAAAACAGGAACATGTAACAATCCTAAAAGTACATGAGCTTCTTACTGCATTCAAAACAGAACTGATAGAGCACGGCCACGGGATCCAGGGGAAAAGAGCCAGGACCGCCGTATTAACACCCGTCTTTGCTCCATCTGAGCTGTACGGCACTAGACAGATGACTGCCGTGACTTCACACCGTGGTCTCCTCAGCTATGAGATGTTAGCAGCAGTACTGATGCTGTGGAGGTTTTAGGATGATTAAACAACAGAAGCGCACAACAGTGCTCATCACAGTGCCTGGGGCGGAACAAGGAAGGTCAGCTTTGCGAGGGTCTCACTGATGATGGGGCCAATGAGGACTTCAATCCTCAGAGAAGTGGAAATTGACCAAGACAGAACATTCAAAAAATTCAGTGAAATGCCCAATACTTTTCATATTGAAGAACTGGATTTCTAGTAATGTGTTGCCTACATAATATAACACATTCCACTTCTGGAAAACAAACATGGTCTTCTCAGAAATAATATAAGCCTGCTAAGGCCTGAGACTGCCACCCTTGGATTCAACCTAACCATTGCTCTTCTCAAAATCTAGATGGTGAAAAAACAAATGCTGGTTACTATGGGAACAAGTAACCCGAAGGCAGTATTCAGGGAAAAGGGCTCTCCTTCCTTTAACTACCCATAGCGCTCCTTTTCATCTGTCTTCTTATTGCATTTACCACTTTCTACCTTCTGCTGGAGTCATTTGTGCAGCATCTGATCTCTCCGCCTACACAGTAAGCTCTTTGAGCACAAAAACCTTGTCTTATTCATCTTTGGATTTTCAACAACGCCTTGCACACAAAAAAAGCCATAGGTAAGTAGTTTGCTGGGGGAAAAAAGCAACATGTACTTGAAAGCATTGCCACGATTGGACACTATGCCTATAGTACTTAACCTTTTGGGGGAAAAGCAATCAAGCCTTCAAACCACTTGACTAGTAAGAATATGCAATTAACCTGATTTCACAGGCTAGAGAAAAAATTAAGAATTATAACCCCTCCTGAATGACAGTGATATGGAATTGGAAGTCAGGCATACTGATGTTAAAATAATAATCAACTGTTATCAAATTCAACTTTATGAAATTATAATTTGTTAAGTCAAATTAGATGATACTGTCATATTGAAGGATTAATGTTAAAAGTATTATATTTTTAATAAATTTATTATAATATAAATATTATATTTATAAATGTTAAAAATGTCATATTCTAAAGACCCTTTTTCCCTTCAAGCACGAAAGCTGTTTTGTTGGCCTGGGGTCTTTCACTGGCCCATCAAGCTCTAATGACAGTGCTACCTAATAAAAAGGTAAGTTCATTATGAGCAAACTGATGGGCTACACCATCCAGAGCATCTATGCATGACAACAACTGGCATGGCTGCCTTCAGGAAAATGTAACTGCAGTCCACATGGCTGAGCTGTCGAAGAAAGCACGGCATCTGCCACCAAGGAATTAACAATTTAACTAAGTTCGTCATGTTTCCAAATCACTGAACCTGATTCTAAAAAACACCTTTTATGTCAAATACATGTCTATCCTGTTTTATGAAAAAAATATACTACTGGCAAAATATTGGTACAATGTTTAGCTCAAATCAGAAATTGTACTGCCTTCTACTGCCAGTACGTAAGTTCTGAGGTGGCCCACTTGGCATTTTCCTCCCGAGGTGTGTTAAAGAGGATTTCCTTACCTTGTACCTAACTGTATGATACTCAGTCTTTTTAAAAAATAATAATACAGATGGCATTACCATATGCACAATGGACAAAAGAACATTTGCAGGGAAGTACATAAAAGAAAAATCTAAGTTTGAGCTATCTCCATCCAGCATTTAACTTTGAGACCTAAGGTCTAATTCTCTCTCTCCAACCTCAGATAGAACAGGTCAGTTTTAAAAGCAAGTTAAAGCAGTATAATTTTTTTTTTTTTTAAGGAATTAGCTTTTGCCTCCTTGGTCTTTTGCCTATGATCACCAGAAATGAATGGGAGAATGAAGATATTAATGTGCTACTTTTAGCTACTATGTATCAGTCATTTCTTATAGAATCTGACATTTTGTAAAGTAAAATATCTCCCAGTGTCCTACTTACAGAACGAAGGTGAGGTTTACCTGGCAACCTGGGAGGCTGAGGTGGCGGTGGGGGCACATTCCTAGCGGGTAGGTGTGTAAAATGCTATGTCAAAAAAGTCAGGATGACCTTTCCAAGAGGTGGAGAGGGCAGCCACCCGTAGAGCATTAGTTAAGAACTGATGAAGGAAAGGCTGGCTTGATCTGAAGCCTCTATCCACTAGCCTGTGGAGCTTCACACGCATAAAACTCACACCCTCATGACCTCAGGGGATAAGAAAGCAAGTGCACTGTTTCCCAAACCCGGGAGCCACACACTGCCTAGACCAGTGATTTGCAAAGAGAGAAGGTAAAAGCGCTGTGTGTGTGGTCACTTATATGTATGTATACACATACTTCAGAATCTTGGTGTCGAGATGAAAAGGAATGAAAAGCATACAAAAGGGGGCATGCAGTTTCTAAAATCTGATCCACACTGGGCCGGAACAACCTCTCAGCTTCATCTCATGCAGACGGGCTAAGGAGGCAGCTTTTCTGGGCTCAGAGGTGGTACACGTGATCCAGAGTAAATTTCACATGGGGAATGGAGCATGAAGAAATTGTATGGCAGAGGCCAACACAGGCGGAGGGTTTCTGATCCTCAATGAGCATGTGACTTTGCAGGTTCTAAGAGAAGGAACTCGGACTTATGAGTGGGTGCTGGCGGTGAGGGAAGAGGGCAGGATATTTCCACCCTGCACACAAAAGATTACTGAGAAATTCTATAACCCACATTTCTATATGATTTAAACAGTGATTATAAAACTGGGGCCTGTGAGTATGCTCCCAGGAACTCTATCTATCTATCTATCTATCATCTACCTATATTACTGACAGTATTACAGTTGCCCCCATTTCTTCCCCTCATCCATCTAGCCCCTGCCCCACCCCAGGTCTTTACCACACTATTGTCTGTGTCCACTGGTTATGCATATGTGCATCTGAATTGTTTGGTTAATCCCTTCCTGTCTTCCCCTTTGAGGTCTGTCGGTCTGACCCATGCATCCATATCTCTGGACCTATTTTGTTCATTGGTTTATTTTGTTTCTTAGATTCCACATATAAGTGCGATTATGTGATACTGTCTTTCTCTGACTGGCTTATTTCGCTTAGCATAATAAACTCCAGGTCCATCCACGCTGTTGCAAAGGGCAAGAGCTCCTTCTTTTTTTATAGCCACCTTAGGGGCCGCTGCACGAATCTTCATGCACAGTAGGGGAGAGGATGGGGAGGGTCCCTCAGCCTGACCTGCACCCTCTCCAATCTGGGAGCCCTCAGGGGAGCCCTCTCTAATCCAGGAGTTTCTGTCTGTCTTTGCAATCATATGAGCAAATTGTCTGAGACCCCCAACCCAGTTTGGTTTGTTGCTCACAGAATAATAGAGGCTTTTTTTTTTTTCTTTGCTTCATTGGTGGAGATTTCCCGGAAGTTTTAGGATATCTTCCCTTTAATTTTTCCTACACACTCTGATTTTACTTATGTCTCTCACCTTTGCTTTTCCTCCATCCCCCACCACAACAATAACTTGCTCCAGGCTCACTTTGCTCTAGTGTCTAGGAGATCCATCTGCCACCAGAACTACGTTTCCCAGCATTCCTGGTGCTCCCCCATGCCCTGGGCTTCTGCTTCAGGTCCTGGGGCTGCCACCAAAACTACTATTCCTAGAATTCCTGGTGCTCCCCGCGCTAGGTGCAACCAAGGGAGCCAAGGCCCCCCCAAGCCTCCAACTCTCCTGCTCTGCTCTCCGCTGGGGACCAAGGGAGCCACATCCCCCTAAGGGAGCAACTGAGGGAGCCACGTTCCCCCAAGCTGCCGGCTCTCCCACTTCTGTTCTCTGCCCAGCGCCTGTGTCTGCAAATTAACCCACCATCTTTATCGGGTTAATTTATATATTCACTCCTGATTGACTGGTGAGCATAGCAAAGGGATGGTCAATTTACATGTTTCTCTTTTATTATATAGGATAGTATCCCATTGTCTCTGGAAATGTTTTAAACGTTGTGTTTCTTTTTCAACTATAATCAGTCACACACACATTTAGGTTGAGACCTCAGGAGAATGCCCTTAAATCCACAATCACTACACTCAAATGATCCCTGGTGCAGCATGTTCATCATACCACACTGCCATAGGAACTTCACTCTCCGGCTCACCTCCACCATTACCTCTCCATTTCTCAAACCCTGACCATCGTTTCCTTCCTCCCTCTCAAATAATGGCATGCCTTGTTTACTACAAAAATAGAAACAACAGAAGAGGACTTCCACATGTCACTACCCACATCCACCCATCTCCTTGCACCTCTGCCTGCCCTCCCCTGTGGTGGCTGCACCGTCCAACAGGGGACCTTTCCATGCTCCTAAGTCCGACGTCTACAGCATACCTAGGAATTATCCTTCCCACCCACCGGAGGACATCAGACTTACCATAGCTCCTCTCTCATTCCATTTTTCCTTGTCTACTGTATCATTCCCACTAACCTATAAACAACGCTTTAAAAAAAAAACACAAAAAAACTCCCTTCACCTTATATTCTCATTGAGCTACCACCCATTTTGTTAGTCCCCTGTATATAGCAATTTTCTAGCTATAGTTAGATGTACTAACAAGTTATCTATCCTTATTGCCTCATGTTCTCTCTTATTACTCTGTCTTGAACCCAGTTCAATCAGGCCTTTGTCCCTATCGCTCCAATGAAACAACTCCTGCAAAGGTCAAGGATGTGCTACATTTTGCCAGATATAACAGTGAATTATCAGTTCCCATCGTACTTGATCTATTAATAGATGCAGCTTTCACGCCTCTTTTCTTGAGAGGTACCCACTTACAGAACCACCATGCTCTCCTCTGCTTCATCAGCCTCTCCTTGCCAATTAGTTGATTGCTCCTCATCCATGCACTGCCTGAGAGTACATCAGACCACTGTCTTCTTTATCCTCATCACTCCTTTAGGTGAGCACATATAATTTTCATAGCTTTACGTGAAATACCGCATGTACCAACAGTTCTAGAATGTATATCTCTAGCCTAGATATGTATTTCCTTTGAAATCTAGACTCATGCAACCTATATCATCCCACAGATATCCGCTAAGACAGCCTAAATTTACCATCTGAACTTGAACTCTTGATTCTACCCCAACCTGCAACCCCAACTCAGGAAACAGCAACTCCATAAACCCGTATTTTCAAGCCCAAACCTTGAGTAATCTCTGAGTTCTCACTCCTCCAACCAGAGTTCAATAATTTGTACCACTTCCATTACACCCCACCCTGGTCCGGGTCACATCACCACTCCCTGCTCCCACCATAGAAGGTCTCTCCACAGTGCCCAGTTTAAAATTTAACTCACATATCACTCTCCTGCTCACAAACCTCTAATAGTTCCCACCCACTAACAGAGAAATCCAAAGTCTCCACCACAGGCTTCCCAGTGCTACATAATTCAGCCCCTGCCAGCTCTCTGATCTCACCCCTATCGCTCTGTTCCTCTGGGGCCCCGGCCGTTTTATAACTGTACTACCATACTCCCCACTCAGAACCTTTGCAATCACTGTTTTCTCTGTATAGAATTCTTTTATTCCAAGTAACTTTATTGCTTGAATCCCCAGTTCCATCAACGTTCTGCTCAAATGTCCCTGTATTCAGGGCACCCTTCTGTGGAGGGCAGACGTTTAGGATGGCCTCCAATATCCCTGAACCCAGGTGAATATGTCCTGCATAATCCTCTCCCCTGAGTGTGAGTGGGACCTTTAGATACGATGGGCTGCCATTCCACCATTATGTTATGTTATGTGGAAAAGGGGAAGGGATCTTGCAGATGTAATTAAAAGTTCCAAATTGGCTGATTTTGACTTACTCAAAAGGAAGATCATCCTAGATAGAATGGGCTTCAACCTTTAACAGGGGGACTGAGCACTTGGAGGAGAAGGGAGAGGGTCTCTTGGTGCCCTTGAAAAAAAGCCAGGTCATGTTGGGAACTACCTGAGGAATGAGATGGTCTGAAGGAGTGAGGACATCAGTCCTCAACTGCAAGGGACTGAATTCTGGCAACACCCAGAGGAGCTTGGAAGACCTTGAGCTCCAAGCAAGCCTGAATTACAGCCTTGTGAGACACAGTGGAAAAACCATCTCAGCTGTGCCCAGACTTCTGACCAAAAGAAACTGAGAGATAGTAAATAGGTATTGTTTTAAGCCACTAAGTTTGTGGTAACTGGTTATGCAGCAGTAGAAAATGCCTATGCTTTCTTCAATATAGAACAGTACTCCGTATGCTTTCTATCCTCAGAGAACTTTATACATCATAACATAGAATATAAACATTTGAATTGTTCTTCCCCGCACTCAAACGTAAGCTTTTAGAGGGCAATAAATTTTGTTACCCCCGCCTCCCCTGCCTCGTATCACAGCACCTAGAATAGCACCGTGTACATAGCAGGTGCTCAATAAACATTTATAGAAAGAATAAATGTACTTGCTGTTTACCCTATCAGCACAGAGTGATCACAAAAACTTAATAGCATTTAACCTTGCACTTTCAAAGGCTATTTCTCAAGTTAAAGTGTAAGGATTGCCCTTTGAGGGGGTCTAAGAGTATATTCTGAGAGAGTCACAAGTTCTCAAATATAAAAAAACAACAACACTAATTTAAAGAAAGACCTTGTAAAACTATAGGGGGGAGATGTATACAAACAACTGTATACAAATGTATACAAATGTTCGCTGACAATAAGTTCTAATAAAAATCATTCCCATATTGTGAAGATGTTTCTAGGTGGTTAGATTCAGGAAAATACCATAGTTATAGTATATCTTAATTTCAGCAACACTTCCAATGGATCCATTTATGACATCCTTCTGAATAGTTAACATTCACTAAAATGCCAGGGAGTCAATAGGATTTGGTTCTAGTTGAGCAACTACATCATAAAATACTAGGAAATTATTGAAAGTCACTTAAGAGTATGAGCAGTTTCTAACAGATGCCAGAGGCTTTATTTATTTGAACTACTGAACTAATCAATGTTTTGGATAAAGATACCAAAGATTGGATATCATCACTTGCCAATATGATAAATCAAACACTGTTACTAATATGACACATTGACAATCAAGAGTGAAATGTATGGTGGGCAAGCAATGAATCAAAACCAACAGATTCATTATTAT
Source organism: Murina feae (assembly GCA_004026665.1). NCBI lineage: Eukaryota > Metazoa > Chordata > Mammalia > Chiroptera > Vespertilionidae > Murina > Murina feae. The sequence continues at coordinate 15,817 of PVJC01024004.1, read as the reverse complement.
AGGGATAATGTTAAGATAGATAATGTTAAAACACATGTTGCAGTTCAAAATTAGGCTTGATAGACCTTCAAATGAAAAAATCAAAATCAGGTTTAGTCTGAATTTTAGGTCATGCTAATTTGCCAAGGTACATGGATATTTCAAAAGGCAATGGAAACTTGGCCTGATTTAGGAAAAATATAGCTTGTGATTCGCAAAAAATCACATGATCTTACTACCGTATTCAGCCTGCTCAGACCACATCATGTAAACACAGGTGCCACATTTAAAAGGGATAATGTTAAACTGGAAAACAATTCCATGAAAAGAATTCTGAGGTCAAATAGGCTTTAGAGTAAATAAATTCCTTTCCTATAAGACTTCTCTTAGAACCTTTAATGTTAATGTTCCCTGTGATTTCAAAAAAAAAGGTGTGTTTGTGTGTACATGTAATAGGTAGATTCCATACACGCTGTTTCATTACTTATTTCTTCATAGAGCATCCTGTAGGAGCAGTGAAATAAGCCACAAAGTCAGGAAAACCCCCTAGACCCATGAGGGAAAAGGTAACAAAAGCAGGTGTGGACTAAATGTCAATAAAGTTGAATACCCAGGATTATGAGGGAGACAGAGAACTAACTATATTATGAGAAGCATGATTGAAGTTCCATGCAGTTTTGCCTGAGAAAAGAGAAGAACAAGCCTTGCAAATATACAAATGGCTCTCAGAAAATGAGGAAATGCACGAGTCCTATATTGTTCTAGTACCTAGTGCAGAACAGTATTTGAAAGGAAGAGTTGAAACATGCATTTTAACACATTCTTCAGGAGACTTTTATCCAGAGAGCCTGACAGCTGCTTTCAGGGCCAGAATTTGAGCCTCGAACAGGAGGGTCAGCTGAATCTTCAGGAAGAAGATGAACTATATTCGTGAAAGCTTTTCATGTTCATGGGGGTGATCCTGGGAAAACAGTGAGCTGAAGGATGTGCAGAGGCTGGGTAAATATCCAGAAGGGACACTAAAGAAAAGATTCCTGCATGAACCAAGTAGGAGATTGGATGACTGGATTCTAAAGGTCACTTCCAGCACCACACACTCAGTGGACTAGACCGTGACCTTCACAGACTCCTCACCCCTGCATCTCAATGACAAACACTGAGCCCCGCTCAGCATGGGTCTCTCATGAATACAGGGGGACTGAATGAATAAATGAACAAGTGAAAAATAAATTACAGAAGTGCCTGGTTCCAAAGTCAAATAAGAAGGGAATCAGCTATTTCATTATTCGGGGCTCGCAAAGTACACTAACTGTAACTCCTAAGCAAGGCTACTTTCAAATATAAGGAAAACGGTCTTGGTGGTAACTTCACTTCTTGATTTCTTGGGAAATCAACTCTGAGTTAAATTACACCGAAGGTTGTTGTGAGAGTCCTCTGGTAAGGATGAGAAGATGGGCTGCAGGTTGTAAACGGCCGTCAGAAGGAAGGGATGATTATGGCAATGATAATCTGCCCTGACAGACCACGATAACGCAGAGGGCTGGAAACAAACCTTGACAATGAACCTGCTTTTCACAGCCACAGCTCGGAAAATGGCCCATTAGCCATGTGCTTTATGTGTTTGACTGTCAAAGGAGAACGCGTTTAAGACACCTTATGTTAACACACCTTCTAAAATGTGCCCGTATTCTGATTGACCTGGTCAATTCAGCTCTTTAAGCACATTTCTTTTGTCCCAAGACACCAAATTCTCAACAAAGAACATGGACCTTAAAATTTAAAAATCCTCGACACAGAAGGAGCTGTCACTCACACTAGATACAAGGACTGTACCGCCGGGCACCATATTTGTATCCATTTCAAAATAGATCTGTCATTGCTCCACAGTGGCTGATCAAACCTGCCACTGAAGAATGTTCTGAACAGGCCACTTGTAGTACAAGCATGGTTTATTTCTGACAGAGACCGGCTGCTGGAGTGTGAAAGAAACTCATTAAAAGTCTCTTACTGTGATCTCGCATTGTAAAAAAGGAAACGAAAAACCCGAGAATGAAAAGGCAAGGAAAAGAAAACTTAATGAAGGGTGCATTGCGCCTGCAGACACACTCAGATGGCGCTCTGCTTTCTTGCTGTTTCTTAGTAAGCAACTAGAAGAGAGCAGTGAGTCCTGGGAGCACAGCACACACTGGCTGCTCTGGGAAATCCAGGAAGCTAGCAGTCTTACTTTATGCTAATGCTATGAAAAGTTAATGAAGGAGACCGGAATACTGTACTACAGGAAAGGCACTGCAAAGTGAACAACAATATTACTTACCTTAATCTTAAAACCAGGTTCACAGCGCAAGAACCTTCTCTGTAGTCCTCATTAGCACTGGGCAGGCCCTTTAAAAACAAAACAGCACGCAGTGTCATAAACTCAGGCAACACACAGATGAAATCATGACATCCCGTGATTCATACATCCCTTTCTTTCTGGAAATTTCAAAACTACATCTTTACACACGCTGGTCTTATTTAGCCACATATCACCTCTGTGCGGAGGTCGAATTGTGACCACTGATATTTGCATGAGCCCTATAAACAGTTGGTATAAATTACAGTACATCCAAAGAAGGCGGCTCAGCCATCTAATGGGGCACCTGGCAACCAGAGCCATGGGCTGTCCCCCACTGGGCCATGGGGGTGCACAGAGATTTGTTTGGGCACCTGAAACCTCAGGATGTAGAGGAAGGTGGAACCAGTAGACTAGACCGCTGTTTATCTTTTGTGCCTTTATTACCTCAAGCCTATCTCCTTGAATAAAGATCACTAGTCATGATGCCTCCACTACACAGCCTACTCCTCTCCTCCTATCAATCCCTGCACCTGAGTAGACCTTCCTGTTAGAGTAGAAAATAAGGGATTGCAAGTCAAGCCTTGGCTCTGCCCCTGACCAGCTATGTAACTGTGGTCAAGTCATTCTCTGAACCTATTTTTCCATTTACAAAATGGGGATAGATACCTGCCTCAAAAGGTTTCTGGGAGAACAAAAGAGTATATATGAAAACAAGGCATAAACTACAGCACGTTATACATCTCTAGTTATCCTAATGCCTTTTCCTGTTTGCTCTCTTTGCCTTCTGAATCATTATTACACGTGGCTTGCCTTTCATCATTCAACCAATCCCTCCAGTATACCTCCAGGTGTTTTACTGAGTTGCCTGACAGTGTGAAGACCTACACTGAACCCTGCCTCTGCGCTAACCAGTACTGAAGCCTTCATGAACCACTTAACCACTGCAGATCTTTGCTTCCGCAGCTATAAAAGAAGGGCAAGGACTAGATAGCTCACTTCAGACATGAAATGGTTGCTTCCTGCAACCATGAAATCTCACTGTCTCCTCAGTACGCAAACAATTGATAAAACACAGGCCAGGTAGGCTGGAACGAATTCAAATGGAATATGCAGACTTGGGGGGCAAACTTGTGATTGGTAAAGCTATCGAGTGTTGATAGTTTAAGCAGTTTGAGTGCAGAGGGCTTGCCCGTTAATTGTGTAGCAAAACCAGGTGGGCACCTGCTCTCTGGCTCCCTGTCTGCTGACAGGTCATCACGCTTCCCTCGCACCCAACCTAGCCTGTGGCACACATCTTGTGTCATATAACATATAATACAAATGCATCTCATAGGCACTGAACTATTATTTTTTTTATAAGGCAAGTTATAGAGATAAGTTGGCCTATAAAATTCAAAGATAAAAGAATTATGAAAACAAGTTATGGAAATCCAACCAAGAACAAAGAAGAAAAGTATCAATTAACTACAGTGTTTTGTGGCTGGAATCTAACAGAATGTTGAGTCGTTTTCTTTCCTTTTCTTATTTCACACAGTACCAGCAATTTCAGAGGCAGTCTGGCGTTCAATTCTGGCTCGTAAACCCATCATTTAAAGGTTGGAGGCCCTGAAAGTCATGGTCAATAGTGACAGTATTCTTTTCTCCTTGCCTATTAAACAAAAAGAGTTTACAGGCCCCTGATTTGTAAGCACTACCCTGAAATTATCCATCTTTCTCAAGTGTTAGTTTTTCTTAAAAATCTATTCACAGAGCATCTTAGATATAAATGACTGGCGGAGAAACATACCTGGGAGTCCTGCACAGAAAGGGACTGTATCTGCTCAGGTATGCCGCTGGCATTCACCGCAATCTGTTAAGAGAGCCACCATTACAGCAATTAAGGAAACCAAAATGAGACCTTAGGGCCAGTGTGGTTGCACGAAGCCCCAATTATCAGAGACAAACATTTTAAATAACCTAGGTAATTTTAACGCAGTATTTCCCAACCAGTGGTCCTTTTGGCTCTCTGCAATGGAATTACCTGGCACACATATCAAAGATTTATGCCCTGCACCCAGACTAATTCAGAATTTCATGGGGACAGGAAAAGAACTGTATCTTTAAGAAGTGCCCGACTCACCCAAATGCTTTTAAAGAACCACAGTGCTGAAGTGAAAGGCATGGACTATTTTAAACTCAGTAACAGAAAAATGCCCAGGACCATTTTTTTCTTATCCTATAATTTCATTTAAAGTTAAGGGCCTCCTAAGGAAAGGATGTTAAGACTAGTAAAATCTACCCCTTTCATGATTACTTTGAACAATTTATTCACTGGGTTTCAAAAACATACAGAGATAGTTAAGTTTTTAAAACATTTTCGGAAACAGTAATGTCACAGTGATAGGTTCTATTTTTCTTTCAAAGTTGGACACCCGGCCCTAATGTGATACCCAAAATATTTCAGCATCAAGCCCTACTTTTGTGAGCTCTGCCCTGAACAAAAATTAAAAGACCAAAATAAACTCCAAGAGGAACAGCCATGAAAAAGGATGAAAAGGGAGTTTCCATTTCTAAACTCACTATCAATTCTAAAATAACCAGAAGTCAGCAGAAATTCGTTGTACCAAGAGTTTTCTAAAGGTTAAGGGCATGAAATTCTTGCTCGCTGTGCTTTCTCAAAAAGAAGTATGTGAGTAATAAAGTAACAGGGGAAAGGGGGTGGATGTCTGCAATTTGCTTTGAAATGCATCGCAAAATGAAGATAGACTGATGAGTGAACAGATGTGCATGTGATTAAGCAAAGATAGTACTGGTAGGATCCAGCTGATGGGTATGTGCATGTTCACTGTAACACACTTCCCATGTTCCTATATTCTTGACACTTTTCATAGTAAGTTGTTGCACGGGGGGGGGGGGGGGTTGTCACATGAGAAATTAATGCAGGGGAGGAACCTGGGTGAGGAGTGTATAGAAACTCTGGACTACGTAGACCTTGGCAAATGACTACAAATTATTTGTGTCCCTTAACCAGCCAGAGGGACTGCACCTGCACCAAATGATTTCTTGTAAAGAATCTTTCAGGCTGAGCCCATAGTCTTCATTAAGGTTTGAGGTACAACCAAAAGGCATATCAGTGCTTCCAGAATCTCCTGCCTTTAGTCAGAGAACCACTGTAATCTGGAAAACCTTCGTGGCATTTACTAGAAGTGACAACTTCTCTCTCCCGAGGAGCCCTCTTATTGCTGGGGGCTGGAGCTGGTCGCACTCTGTAACCTCACTCCCTGTGCAGATGTAGCTGCACATGTAATGAAGGGGGCCCACCTGAGGCTCTCCCTGGTCTATGAGCAATGCAGGTGACCGCTCTGACCTTCTGAAAATATACAGAGCTGCCCAGGAGTGGTGGAGAGGGGCGTTCTCCATACAAACATCCTCCTTGGCAACCACCTTCAGGCCCCCAAACTTCACTGTTATAAACTCCATTCTGTCTGTTTAGGGCATGCCTCTTGGGCATGCATTTTTACTTGTAAACACAAGAAAGCTAACACATTAAGCATCTGCCATTCATCAACAATGTAAAATGAATTTGTCTATTGGGATTCTTTTGCTGTTAAATAATTTGCTTAGAAGAAGCCCATTTGAGAGAATGGTGTTTTGATGGGGGTGGGAAGAATAATAGATTAATATTGGATACCGCCCTGGAAACAGGCCTCCGGGCTGGTTGAAAGAGGATAAGGTCCTGGAATGGAGAGAAGAAAGGGACAAGGTCTGCTTTCCAATTTTTCAGAGTTCGGCCTTCTGTTTTTGGTTTCTATTTAAAAATGACTGTGGCCAAATGCAATCTGTTTTTCTGGAGTGGATCCTGAAGCAGAGAAAGGGTGTAATGGGCAAATGAGGGCGCTATGAATGGTCTGCGGGTGGTTGAGAGTAATGCAGCACTGTTGGCTTCTCAGCTGTGACAAGCATACCAGGGTCACATGAGAAATGAATGCCGGGCGGAACCTGGGTGAGGAATGTATGGAAACTCTGGACTACGCAGACCTTGGCAAATTTCCTGTAAATCTAAAATTATTCCAGCCCTAGCCAGTTTGGCTCAGTAGATAGAGTACCAGCCTGCGGACTGAAGGGTCCTGGGTTTGATTCTGGCCAGAAGCACATGCCATGGTTGCAGCCTCAATCCCCGCAGTGGGGGGCATGCAGGAAGCAACCAATCAATGATTCTCTCTCATTATTGATGTTTCTATCTCTCTATCTCCCGTCCTCCCTGAAATAAATAGAAAATATATATATTAAAAATATATATACTTATTCTAAAAAAAAAAATGATTTTCAGAAATACGTAAGTTTTCTGGTCACAAATCTAAGTTTTCTCCCAACTAGTTGGAAAGCCAGTTACCTGCAATAAGAAGGCCTTTTAAAAAAATGGTATGATAAAATTATCTAGCTAAAACTGTCTGTGATTTCAAAGGCAAGTATAATAAATTTGGAGGGAGAAATCAAATCTTTCTCTCCATCTACAAATGAATATATATGTAAAAAAATGTATGAAAGCTAATAGGCACTTGAAAAACAAAATGTCATCAGGAAATTTTTTTTTAAAGCTAAAGCAATTTTAATAATCATCAGGCATGTCACTCAATGGAGTAATATAAGCAATAAATGTAGCTTTCACATTGTGACTAATCTCTAGTAAAATTAATCCAACCTAAATCCACAGCAAATGTATTTTCTCCTCAGAAAAAAATGTCAGAGTTGAGAAACAGAACATTTGCACAAGTAATGTAGCCTAGACTATAATAAAATTCTTCAATATCCCTTTTTATTAAAAAAAATGTTTTTATTGACTTCAGAGAAAAGAAGGGAGAGGGACAGATACAAACTTCAGTGATTAAAGAGAATCGCTGATCAGCTGCCTCCTCCATGGCCCCCACTGGGGATTGAGCCAGCAACCCGGCATGTACCTGACTGGGAATCGAACCGTGACCTCCTGGTTCATAGGTCGATGCTCAACCACTGAACCACACTGGCTGGGCCAATATGCCTCTTGTGTGTCCAAATTTCCTCTACTTACAAGGCAACTATTCAGATTTGATTTGGGCCCACCCTAAAGGTCCCCCCCCCCTTTTTTTAGCACTCAGAAAGGAAATACCTTGTGAGGACACAGAAGACAGCTATCTGCAAGCCAAGCAGAGAGGCCTCAGAAGAAACCATACCTGCTAAAACACCTTGATTTTGAACTTCCAGCCTCCAGAGTTGTGAGAAAATAAATTTCTGTTGAGGCCACTATATACACACACACACACACATATATACACACACACATACACACACATACATATATACATAACTCTTGTGGGCCCTACAGGTTTCAGTCAACAAACCTTCCCACCTGGCTTCATTACACTCGATCAAACCAGGACAACTTTTCCAAGGAATTTCTGAAACATCTTTTTTTAACTTTTTTTCCTTTTTGTTGTTGAGATTTCAGATAGACAAATTTAAAACAGATCTTCAGGAATTTTGAGCACACAATTCCTAAATTCCAACCTGGACTTTCGGGTTAAGAGAGAATGGTGCATTTTTTCTCAGTCAGTGGTCCTTGATCCCAGCTACATATTAGAATCATGTGAGCAGCTTTTACAAAATCAGAGTTTTTTAAACATCACCCTAAACTACCAAATCATAATATTAGGGCTGGGCCTAGGCATCCCCAATTTTAGAGCTTTTAGTTTTTCTGTCGTGGAGCCAGGGTTGGGAGCCACTGGTTTTCACCCACCTAATGGGGGTGCTGCTGTGAGACACACGCTTCTGTAATGGAAGCCTCGCAAACGGCCTTCTCGGCTAAATGAAACCAAAAGAAACTATGAACTTTAAGATAAAGTCAATTTCAATTTTATATGAAAAATTCAGATTTAAAGCAAAACTGACTCCCTCCCAAATCTTAAAACAGGTACATACTGATTATTATGGAGTCTGACCCCCCCCCCCCAAAAAAAAAGGGGATTCCAAAATCACTGATCAAAAAGAAGATCGATCATGGGGCAATAGTCGAAACGTTTTTATAAGCTATGATGCTTTATAAGCTAGAAAACCCTACCTAAAGGAGCTAATACCCTGGCCCTACCCCTCAAAGAGATGAGAAGTTTCTAGAGCAAGCTCTCTTCTTCTGTATAATTCCCACAAGGCCTAATACAGCTCCATGTAAAAATCAGGCACACACTGATGTTGTTCAATTAACTAACTTTAATATTACTAATCTGTAGTCTCCACTGGCTTCCACCATTCACGTGGAATAAGATTAATGAAATGCATGTGAATTTATGAATTATCTACTTGCTGCAAACTATGAATTACTAGTGGATGGCATTCTTTTTAAAGCTATTTCTAAAAAATCCCATGAAAACATAGGACCAATTTTTCAATGGTTTTGGCTACGAATCTCAAGACAAGCACTAGAACTTTACAGTTTATACTGGAAATTCTCTTGGAGGTAGAGATCCAAATATGACCTAGTACCAGGCACTACCCAGTGTCCCTCTGACAGACACCCCATCCAACCTTTCCAATTTTCTGACTAATACTGGATTACCTGGATATTCCCCTGCCTGATACTTTCCAGGAAGCCATAGCCCTTCCCAAGTTGGCATTTCTAAAATATCCCTCTTTAGTGTGGCCTCTTATTCTGTCTGAACCTGGTGACTTTTTCTGCATGTCACCTCAATTACATAACTTATTCTGATCTTTCCCTCCATTTCTGACCTACTAAAAACTACAATAGGTCTATTCATACACTTGTCAATGTCTGCATTTCATTCTGTGGATACTGTTGTCTCCAGTAAACACGTAAAAAGTACCTAATAGATACTAAGGGAATCTATATATATAAAAGCCTAAGAGACTGTTCAACCATTCAACCGTTTGCTATGATGCGCACTGACCACCAGGGGACAGACGCTTAACGCCCAGGCATGGAAACATGGAACAGATTGATGAATCTCAGAGGGGAGGGGGAGGAGGGGAGAGGGACAGAAGAGATTAACCAAAGATCTTATATGTATATCAGAGGCTTGGTGCACAGATTCATGTACCTGTGGGGTCCCTTGGCCTGGCCTGCAGGGATTGGGCTGAAACCTGTAGTCCGATATCCCCTAAAGGGTTCCAGATTGAGCGAGGCACAGGCCAAGCCGATGGACCCCACAAGTGCACAAATCCATGCACTGGGCCTCTAGTACAAACATGAAAGAAAAAAAAAATCCCAGCCCATTAGTGGCTTATAGGCAAGTAAAACACTAAACTGCAATTTAAATGACAAACACTATTGAAAAACTTATTAAAATGTAAACAATGTGGCATTTCAATGTACCATTTGGCACAGATAAGCATCCCCCCCCCAAAAGATGTTTAAAGGAATAAGGTACAATTCAGTGAATGTATACATTGCTAATCTTCTACCCCCCTACCTCTAGCTTTACTGAGGTATAATCTAATAAAAGAGTGATATGCAAATTAACCCCCACTCCATTACATCTAAGCCATGCCCACCAGCCAAACCACACCCACCAGCCAATCAGAGTGGCGGCATGCAAATTAGCCCAGCCAAGATGGCAGTTGGCAGCCACAGAGCTGGAGAAAACTGCCTGCCCCAGCTGGCTGTGGCCTTCACTCAAGGCAACAAAGTTTCAATTATAGAAGATAAATAAACCCCAGAAACCTGCTTCCATCCAGCCTCGCTGGGACTTTGGGTCAATGGGAGTTGTAGTCAGCCTGCAAAGAGCCCTCAGCTCCTCACCCAGGCTGGCCAGGCATGCCAGCAGGTGGATATCCCCTGAGGGGTCCCAGACTGCGAGAGGGCACAGGCTGGGCTGAGGGACCTCCCCCTCCCGAGTGCACAAATTTTTGTGCACCGGGCCTCTAGTTGATAAATAAAATCCTAAGATATTTAAACTTAAATATTTTTATATTTGATAGAAACTATAAAGAATTCAAAATCTGCAGACACTTCCAACAAAGGAAGTGTCTACATACCTTGACTGGCATATGTGCCCCTCAAAATGCATACACAAAAAGGGCAACAGAAAGCAGTTTGTAATAGCAGCTTCAATGCTCACTCACCAAGAAGGAAATGGGTTAAACAAACCATGTCAATCCACTCATATTATATATTATGTTAAAAATAAAGAGGCAGATCTATAGCAACTAATGTGGAAAATGTAAAGACATAAGGCAAGGTAAACATTTTTTTTAGGCTTTACAATCCCATTCATGTTTTTAAAATAATAGGCTAGATTTCTTCATGTGCTTATTTGCATGTGAATGAGCAGGAAAAGGTCTGGAAGACAACACTGTGAACTGATAACCTCTGTGGAAAGCAGTGACAGTCACTGGGGTGAGAGGAGCAAGAAAAAAGTGGCCTTTTTATAGTTTTATTCTACTGAAACCTTAAAGGCTTTTGCATGTCTTTACTCTACATCCCTTCTCCATAAGGCCTACTTTGACCAACCCACTTAAAATTACAACCCCCTACCATACTACCTGTACCTCAATCCTTTCTATTTCCCCCATTATTCCTATTCCATGGGAAGAAATCACATAATTTATGTATTTATGAAAGTTATTATTACCATTTATTCCCATTAGAATGTAAGCTCCGCATCCCTAACACCTACTACAACAATGGGCATGAGTGTGTGTATGTGTATACATACATATATACATACACACTAGGGACCCGGTGCACAAAAATTTGTGCACTCGGGAGGTCCCTCAGCCCAGCCTGTGCCCTCTCATAGTCTGGGACCCCTCTGGGGATGTCCATCTACTGGTGTGCCTGACCAGCCTGGGTGAGGGGCTGATGGCTGTTTGCAGGCTGGCCAAGCCCCTCAGTGGGGAACTTGACCCCATGGGGGTGTGGCCAGCCTGGGTGAGGGGCTGAGGGCTGTTTACAGGCTGCCCACAGCCCCTTCAGGTTTTGGGTCCCTACTGGGGTACCTGGCCAGCCTGGATGAGGAGTTGAGGGGCGTTTTCAGGCTGTCCACAGTCTCTTCAGGTTTTGGGTCCCTACTGGGGTACCTGGCCAGCCTGGGTGAGGGGCTGATGGCTGTTTGCAGGCTGGCCAAGCCCCCCAGTAATGTCCCTCACCCCACTGAGGTGTGGCCAGCATGGGTGACGAGCTGAGGTGTGCTTTCAGGCTTTCAGGCTGCCCACAGCTCCCACTGACCCAATGTCCCAGCAAGGCTGGCTGGAAGCAGGTTTCTGGGGTTTGTTTATCTTCTATAATTGATGCACTGTTCCTTTAAGCCGGGGCCTAGTAACGAAACCTCCTCTCTGCTTCACCTCAGCAGCTTCTATAATGAGACACTGTTACCCTTAGTAGTCAGGCCAGGCCTGCTGTCTATGATTGATACTTTGTTGCAAACAAGTTTTGCCTGGAGTCAGAATAAGCAGAGCTGCCCGCAAACAGTTTCAGTTTCACTCCTGCTACAATGGAAGCTGCCGTTTACTCAGGTCCCTGAGTGGCGGCCTCCATGTTGGCTGGGTTAATTTGCATACAGTCGCTCTGATTGGCTGGTGGGCGTGGCTTACCCATCCCAAAGAGACGGTTAATTTTAATATTAAGCTTTTATTAGTTTAGATATTTGTTGAATAATTACATATTCAATAAGTTTAATGGGTGAGTAAAATACTTTCTGCTTTGCTCACAAAAAGTGATTTGGGGTTGGCAAAACAGGGACCTGATTCAATTAAAAGCTGAAAAGACATAGGAACTCTCATTGTGGCTGCTCTTGACACAGCTCAAGTTACAAACACTGGCCTGAGAAGCTGCCAACAGCAGGTGGACTGTATTTCTAGGAATTGGTGTGAGTGTTATATTCAAACACATGCATCCTTTCACAGAAATAAGAAACCTATCTACATGCTTCTTTCATTGTAAACCTTGTATAGGAACAGTCGTATGTCTCTGGGACATCAAATAAGTCTGAAGAGAGTGAAGTGCCTAAGACTTTTAAGCCCCATGCAAGAAGGTTGACAGTAATACGTGATCAGCGGAAAGCATGCTGTACATTATTCTCTCCTGTCTACGCAGAAAATATTCCTGCCCAAAAGGTACTATTATCCAAAACACACATCAGTCAGACCTAGTAAGAACAAGTCAGACCTAGTAAGAATGGATGCAGTGAGAATATCCCGCAGTGAACCAGTAACACATGCTTTTTGGGTCTATGGTGCTATTGGAATTATGTTGTTTGTTCTATATGTTAGTGAAACTGACCATTTTACATAGAAATACTCTTAAAAATAGATGAAAAACCTTGACTATTTTACTCTAGATAAAATAGGAAAGTGGTCAAGAAGGGGGCAGAATTCATGATACCAGGTAAAGATCATTCCTAAATGCCCAGCACATCTTTGTAGTCAACATGTCCTACTGTAGAGTTCATCACCATCCTCACTAACTCATGGGTAACTTCCTTGATTAAACCATGTATTTCATGTATAAAATGGAAAGATAAATTCCTAAGTTAGGAGGAAACAGGATCTAAAAGAGAGTAACCCAGAGGAAGCCAGCAGACTGAAAAATCCTTTGACAAGGCTTGCCGATGTGACATGAGGATGAGAAGAAAACAGAGGGAGGGGACAATAACAGGAGAAGGTATGGCTTGTAGATCTGATGCAGTTTTCTTAGAAGGTCCAGCTGCCTATTGCCCCTTAAAGTGGAATAGGATTTATCCCATTTAATCAAAAGAAAATGTCTGCTAATTTTAAAAAGCTGGGATGGACTCACTTATAACCCGAAGTCTTCTATTGCCTTAATGAGAATTTACCAAGGTACACATTAATTACTAGGTCTGTAAAATATCTGGGCCACTTAAATATGCTCAAATTTCCTCTAAGAGAAATAGCACACATCCTTTGAACTACAGCCATCATTAGTCATTAGGTATTAGGATAATTAACCAGCTGGAGGAAGTGAGTTAATCAAAAGATGACCAAGTCTCAAAGGGAAGCTGATAAAATAGTGTTCCTTGCCTACTTAGTTACCCAGGAGATTTAAAAATCAAGACCAACAGATTCAATCTAGAGTTGCGAACCATCTTAATAAGTTACTTTAAACTATAAAGCAAATGGAAATTTTTCTTGTATGCCTACTATGTTTTCTAATTGACAGTAATACCAACAGTTAGGATAAATTGTGTTACTAGTCTGTGCTAAGGACTCCAGAGTGCTTTTTGTAGGTGATTTCATCAATAATCAGCAGGGCAACTTTGCAAACATTGTGATCATCCCCATTTGAGAGAGGAGGAGACTGAGGCTGAGAGAGTAAAGTGACCTGCCAATCTGTACAGCTCGAAAGGAACTCAAGCAGAACGGGAACATGCAAAGGCCACGAATACGGTATTTTGAAGTCTCTTCCTCAAGTGGAACAAACGTTGATACTTCCGGGGTGGGGCTCGTAGGGCAGAGAATGAAGTAGCAAAAAAATTAAAAATCAATAAAGAACCACCACTCACCTCAGGATTTTCTTCTTTTACTCTTCGTGACTGTAAAACAATGATGTATTTATTAATACGCACACAAAAAAAACCCACAAAAATGAAATTGACACAAGTGAGCTAATCATCATCAATGCATGTACCTTTTCTTGAGAAAAAGCTGCTTTCCCCTCTTCACTTTTTTCATCCATCTCGTCGTCACTCCACTCCCAGTCACCGTCTTCGGTTTTATGAAGGTGACCACTTGACCCAGGAACTCTTCTTACCTGAAAAGGGAAAAAATAACAATTCTTCACTACTCCAACGTGAACAGTGCTTCTGGCGTTGCTTCTTGTGGGACATGGCATACACATACCCTGAAAATAAGCTAAGTAGTTATGAATTCAGGGATCACCGGCGGTTAATACCCAGACACACTACGCAGCCTCCAGACCCCCATACTCATCTCTTTCTAAAGATACTGTGTTCTTGAAATGCTTTGCTATAAATGTGTAGAACAAAATATTTTGGAAGAATATCACACACATCGGCCATTAAGGATCAAGTTCATTTTTAGCTTTTGCTTCGATTAGCACTTTATTAATTCCTACACATAAAAGGCCACATGGTGCCTTCCAAATTGCCTAAGAAATGCATGCAAGCAGCAGACTGCTGACTGAGAGAAGACACGGACGCAGGCAGCCTAATGAAGCTATTAGACTAGAGGCATCAGTGATCTAAAACCTCAGAAAAGCAAATACCCTCTGTTGCCACCTTGCTCTTTCTCAGAACCTGACTTCATGCATGTTTTCCCAGGACTCTGTTCAACTTACTTCAGCAAAACAAAACAGCATCAGACTATTCTTAACACACCTTGTAGCACACTTTGAGACTCTGAGACTGCTAGGAACACAGCAAGATAATAATCAGCCATACCAGATTACCTAAAGAGATTACAATCAGCCTTCTGCAATTATTTCTTAAAAAAAAAAAAAAAAAACTAGGGTAGAGATGTAATCCATGGGGCATGCTTTCCAAATGTCTTTGTGGTTGAAAAAAGCAAGTTTTAAAAGGATAGGATGACTGAGAATGATGAGCTTTCTGACCAAAGCCATTTGCCTTAAAATATAAAATAAATGGACTGAGCTGTAATTAAATAGAGCGATGTAGCAGATGAACACGCTGTGACCATAACTGCCAGTGACCCACTGATTCAGACACACTTCACGTGGAAAGGGACCTTGGAGACTGTTTAGTCCAACCCCTCATTTTACAGATGAAAAGCGGCCCAAGACTACAGCTACAAGAGCAAAATAAAGGCAAGAAAAAAAGTCTTCAGACTCCCATTCTAATGAGAGCGCCTTCTCATGCCATTGAATAACTGGGAAAAAGTTGTCTGAAAATGTCCTGTGAAGACTTTGAAAGACTATGAGTTTGAAGAAAGGCTTTCTCCATAATAGAAACTACTTAGTTATTTCATGGGAGCTTCATTAATCCGGAGAGGAAACCCACAGAACTTATATGTAAAGTAAGCATTTACACATTCCCCATCCATGTGCGGTCATAGAGCAGGCTCAGGGTTGGGTCTGATTTTAAGACATTGCCATGTGGACCCTGTAAAAGTAATGTGACCACTTGTCTAGAAGATTTGAGTTCCAACATAGAAGTTGAAAAAAAAAAAAGTTTAAAAGCAAGTTAAAATTCCTTATTAATAACTGCCAATAGTTACCCTCAATCTTTTTTTTTTTTTTTAAAGCTTTTTCTTCACACCATTTTTTTTTTTTTAAAGAACTCTCCTTCGAAACACTTAGCACTTAGCGAAACCCCTTCAGTGCTTGGCGTAAGTTATTTTTTTCCACTTGCATTCTGAGTCACTGAAAAGACTTATTCTAATGATAGTGATTTTAATGATGCTTATAAAGTTGCTGGCAAAGTATGGCAGAAAAAGTGCTGAAATGCACTTCAGTATTTTCAGAACAGATTGTTCATTTTAAAGCTACAAAGAAACGGTTGGAGAAGAGAAAATAATTTTCTGTTGACATATATAATAAAATTA
>PVJC01024003.1:0-25971 GCA_004026665.1 Murina feae | reverse complement strand
GATTCTGCTTAAGTCAAGTTTATAAAAACGGGTTTGCCTGTAACCTTCAGATCAAAATCTCCTAAAACTAGTACATTCCTAGACTTAAACAAGAAAACCACCGGATCTTCAAAAATGATACAAGGAAAGTGAACCTGGGAAAATATTTCCCGAATTGCACTCTGGATGTTATGGGGGGGGGGGGGAATTATAGAATTTCAGATCTGTTGGGTTAAACTTGTTTCTAGGCTTCTTTAAAAAGTAATGCATATACCTGATAAAAATTCAAACGTTAGGAAAGCGCATGTGATGAAAAGGATGAGATGGTGACAATTTATGCTTTAGAATAAATGTGACATTTTTTTGTACTTTTGTTTTAAAATTAAGCTCCAGAGTCCTGCTTGACCAACATTCACAAACCTAATGTCTTGTGCCTTACTGGCTACACAAAGTACCATCTTTTTAGAGAAGGATGCTGCTGCTTACTCTAAAATTTGTCTGCATTCAAGGACACATTCTCTTCTCTGAGCCAAGGTTTTTGTAGAATGCCAGGACAGGGAAGTGGCGTAGAAACCATCAGAAAGGCCAGGCTGACTGGCAGGGAGCTGTTGCCTAAATTAGAATTCCAACTGTAAACAACAGCCGTCGAAAAATTAGCCCGGAACAAGGTATGTGCCTGTGAGCTTCCCTCAGAGATAGAGACAAGGAGAAAACACGGCAACTGGCTGTTCCCTGGCCTTTCATTGCTCCCTTCCAGCCTCACTCATCCTCGACTGCAGATTTCATTCCCACCGGCTGCCTCTGGACACCATCTGTGCTGCACTCCACTGCCTCTCGGTCTTGGTCCAATGCTGCTCAGTTCCCTGAAGCTATCCTCCTCTTTCTACTGAAGCCCATCTCCCAATCGTCACCTCCAACATGCAACACACATACACAGTCTATGCTTGCACTTCTTGAGTTCCCCACTGAACTCACTTAGATTTTCATTACTTATCTTTGATTCATTCACTTGATCGTTTTATTTACCCGACATCCATGCGTTTAGAATAAACACTGTGTCGGACACTGCCAAAACAACCTTTCAACGACGATTTCTTCTAAGCAATTTTATAATTACCACAGTGATTGTGTGTATGCACACAACTCTCTGTCTCACTCTCTTTTCTGTTACTACCTGCGGACGTGATGGATCTTTGTACCCTTAAGCGCTCTGGGCTCTGGCATACAACTGGTACTGGGCAAATTCTAGTTAACCTAGTGAGAGACCGATGCTGCCAAGAGCGGCTGTTCTCGCTACCCTCCATGGTGGAAGCAAGTAAATGCACTCTCTCATTTCTGAGCCACACTAATCCGGCCACTCTGACCCACCCTCCCCACCAAAACAAACATGGAATATTTACCCCCAATGAGTAACCACGTCTCCTGACTTTGGCCCAAAACAGAACACTGAAGCCTAGAATCCTAGTTCTGTGCCTAAAAGCTCCTCATTAAGTGTGAATGGAAATGACATCTCAGAACACAGGGGATGAGGAGACAGAATTTGAGACCCCGAGCGGCCACACACCAGCAGTGACATCTGAAGCCAGCCACAACGCCCAGGCCCTCTAAGGCCCCGTCTGTAAGATGGAAATGCTGGTACCTGCCTCCGGAGGCTTCTTGGGAGTATAAAGCAAGAGGGGCCGTGCTAAAAAGCGCTTTGGAAATACAAAGACTTACAAAAATACTGACGGACCTTTACTGCCTTCCTTTGGTTCACTAATTGCCTTTCAAAAAAGGCCCACAGAACCTTTTAAACCGAACTCCACACTGATGACTCAAGGCCTTTAATCTTTGCCATTTGGCGCTAGAATTTAAAGCCAAACCTAGCCAAGGAAAATCGTCACTGACTTTCCTCGCCGTTAGTCATGCTTCAGCCCCTGCCGGCTGGCTCCCATCCTCAGGAGTCTAATAAAGCTGCGCCCTTAAAGGTCATCTATGAACTCAACTCTCCAAGCCCAAGAACTTATTCCTTGCCAATCTGCTGGTCAGTTGACGCTACCATTTTTTCTTGCCCCACGTCAGAGACCTAACAAGAGTGTGTGTTTTCTCCAGTTCTCAGACCCACCTTCTCAATACTTCTGTCCGCGCTTCCTTCTCTTTCCACATCCTAACTTGAGAGGCTCCACTGTTCTGACCTCCATTCTCCTCTTGGAACTCACAGGCTCACTTTGTGGACTTGCCCACCTCCGGACTTCAGGGCCCACGTTCTCAGCAAATTAACTCACTGACAGCTTTCATCCAGACCTCCCTCTCGGCCTGCTGGATGCTCACATTTGTACGGCTTACCATCTGCTCAACCATGTCATGCCTAAAGCAAAACTTATTCTTCCTCTCCTACACTGCCTCTTCGTTCTGCTTTCTCTCCTCCTTGCCTGCTCTCCTCCCCCTCAGTGTAGTTAGTTAATCACCCATGTCTGGCAGTTCTTTCAAAACACCTTGTACAAGCCCTAGTTACTTCCTGGAGAGCTTGGCACTAGCTCTGCATCTCTCCTGCATCCCTACTGGCCTTGCCTTCTTGTCAAAAGGGGAGAGTCATTTTGTGGTTTAATTATACACTAAATTTTAAATTTGTGAAAAATGTTTCTTAGTAACCAATATCTGCTAAGCATTTTTTATACATTGTCTTGGGAAGAAGGCTTATTATTCTCATTTGGGACTAAAAAGATACTGTAAAAGGTTATATAATAGATGTTTTTTCAGATCAACAGGTTGGGGGTCCTATGGTTTCCCCAGTAATATTAATGGCACAGGTTTTTCAATTTTGTAAAGGTGTTTAGGGACCCATTACCTCCCCTACAAGTCATGCCCGCCCGCTCTGCTTCACTCACCTCAATGTTCCTGCCCAGTGAATGCACCAAGCCCAGGGAGGCATTCCAGTTTTTTTCCATACACGACCTGCTCACTTTCTCCCCTGCATTACCAGAACACCTTGCAGGCGTCACCACTGCCATCAAACCCTGCCTTTGCCCCGTGGGCAGGAACGTGCCCATAGTTTCACTCAGAAACTAGAAATTAGGCTGCCCCCAGAAAGTACCTGAGGGTTTTTGTTGATATTGTTCTTTTAATCCTCACCCAAGGATATCTTTCCATTGATTTTTAGAGAGAGTGGAAGGGAGAGGCAGAGAGAAACATTGATGTGAGAGACACATTGATTGGTCACCTTCTGCACGTGCCCCAACCAGGGATGGGGAAAGGGGAGGGGGTTCAAACCTGCGACCAAGGTATGTGCCCTTGACCAGAACTGAACCTGAGACCCTTCAGTCTGCAGGCCAACACTCAATCCACAGAGCCAAACCGGCTAGGGCAGAGTACCCGAAGTTTCGATATGATTGGTTTGAGTTTGCATGCTATTCATATTTTAACACTTGCCTTTTTTTTATAGCTCTAAAAAGAAAATCATATGACTCTTGGGCTCTTTTAATTACTAAATAATGTGTCTAATAGATTATATAATTTCATCTCTGTGCCCCTCATCCCTGCCACCATTCCTGACACTTATCCCTCCCTTCTTCATGGGAAGTCCAGCCCCATGACCACCCTGCCTGAGCTGGGCCAAGACCGCACAGCCACGTTATGCACCCTTCTCCACTTACCTTGAGGGGGTACGTTTGGCCATCTACTGTCCCCTCTCACCTTCTAGCTGCGTCCCCCGTTCCCCCAGAGGCTCTTTCTGAGCTTAGTGAGCAAATTCAGCCCCATGCCATTTACCCCCGCTCTTCTAGTGCCTCAGCGCAGTTGCACTTTGCCTAACCTTATACAACAAAACATGGCCAGAAAGAAAAAAGTCACAATACTCCCATTCATCTGCTTCCAGGAGCGCTCTCCAGCAAGCTGACTGTCGGATTAACTGAAGATGCCGGTCTCTCTGTGATGTGTATTCTTGGACTATTGGTCCATCAGAGTCAACTCCTTTGTGCTAGTTGTTTATTAAAAATTGCAGCCATAGCTGCCAAAAGGCCAACGGCGACATTGAGACATAACTTATCAGCCAGCAACAAAGGGGCTCATGGGAAGAGAAGGCAGACAATCAGGGGAAAGAAAGGCTTGTGGATAGACTTGCACCACTTCAAGAACAGTCGGAGTCAGGGCAGACCATCACAAGAGTGTTAACTGGGGCACTGACAGGATGAATCTCCTTCCATATCAATTCACAGAGATGTTTATGCCCCAGTTACCATTTGAAACATTTACTTATTTCTTTGGGCTTCCACATCGGTGACCTAGTTCCCAGTTTGCCTTTTCACATGGGGTAGAGCCTCCACATTCAGAAGCACAGAGCCAGTCCAATTTACTCTGCAAAGGAATGGTCTTCAGGACTACTCCTGAGTCAGAGTCAGGAGCAGTAGAAAGATGATCTGACTTTGGGTGATGGGCACAAAATGCAAGATACGGACACATATCATAGAACTGTACACTTGAAACCTATACAATCTTATTAACAAACTAGAGGCCCGGTGCACAAAATTTGTGCACGGGGCAGGGGATGTCCCTCAACCCGGCCTGCACCCTCTCCACTCTGGGATCCCTCTCACAATCTGGGACTGCTGGCTCCTAACCGCTCACCTGCCTGCCTGCCTGATTGCCCCTAACTGCTCCCCCACTGGTGGAGCTGTGGGACCCCCAGGCCACACCTGCACGGAGCAGCCACTTGGCCCCTCCTCTGTTGTGCGTGCAGCCATCTTGTGGTGGCCATCTTGTGACAACCTCGTACACCACCACCTAGGCTTTTATTATATAGGATGTCAACCCAGTAAATTTAATAAAAAGAAACTATTATTTTAAATAATACTTAATATTAAAATAACACTTTATATTTTTTCCTATGAATTACTTCGTAAGATTCTCACATGCCTGTGAGATGGGTAGAACAGATATCATCTGCCCCATTAATAAGTGATCACTAGGAACTTCAGTGGTGCAATCGGTTAACGCGTGGTACTTACAAAAAGTGGTCACTAATCTATTGTATGTGGGAGCATTTAACACTTAAGGTTTTTGGCAAGTCTTTGGAAACTTACATCAGCATTGATGAACCAGTAGTATTCTCTAGGAATGTCAAAGGGTAACTCATATTTTCTCCATAAATTTCCTGGGATTTTGGATGATTTTAGAGTCTAAGTATACTAACTTATATTAAGTGGATCTGTGGCTCAGAAATTGCTGCTGTCACAAATGCTATATTACTTCCCTTACTCCAAGAATATAAGGTAAGTTACTTTTGTAATTCACAGAGCAAGGCAGAAATCAAGACATACCAAGTACACAGACTAGGTATAAAATCATGTAGCAGCATCCTTCTTAAATACAGAGTTACTATGAGAGCCATATATTATCTCTTCTACATAGAAATAAGTATGGTGTATGGTCACAATTGGAATTCTACTTGACAGAATTCATGGCTTAGAATGAATAATCCTTACTCAGGCAATTCACAATTATATTCCCAATTCTCTCTTATTATTCTTTACTAGGGGCCCGGTGCACAAAAAATTTGTGCACTGGGGCCGTGGGGAGGGTGTTTCCTCAGCCCGGCCTGTGCCCTCTCACAGTTTGGGAGCCCCTCTGGGGATGTCCACCTGCTGGTGAGCCTGGCCAGCCTAGGTGAGGGGCCAATGTCTGTTTGCAGGCTGGTCAAGCTCCCCAGTGGAGACCCTCAACCCAGGAGGTATGGCAAGCCTGGGTGAAGGGCTAAGGGCAGTTTTCAGGCTGGCCATAGCTCCCACTGACCCTCTGGGCCATCCACCTGGGAAGCGATGGGGTGGCACTGGCTGGTCCCGTCCCCCCAACCCCCAGGCTTCTCCGCCTGGAAAGCCCATCGGGTGGCGCTGGCCACCCTATCGGCCTCCCAGGAGGGGGCCGTGGGGTCCTGCTGGCTGGTTCCCCACCCCCTGCAAGGCTTCTCCGCCTGGGAGGCCCATCAGGTGGCGCTGGCCACCCCATCAGCCTCCCAGGAGGGGGCCGTGGGGTCCTGCCGGCTGGTTCCCCGCCCCCCGCAAGGATTCTCTGCCTGGGAGGCCCATCAGGTGGCGCTGGCCACCCCATCAGCCTCCCAGGAGGGAGCCGCGGGGTCCAGCCGGCTGGTCCCACGCCCTGGAGGCTTCTGCCTGGGAAGGCATAGGCCTGCCCAGAGCACCAGATGCTTTCCCAGGATGGAGGCTCCCAAGATGGCGGAGGCAGCAGCTCCAGAGAAGCCGCACACCAGGGCTGCGACCTCTGCCATCTTGGCTAGGCTAATTTGCATACAGTCACTCTGATTGCCTGGTGGGCGTGGCTTAGGCCGTCCCAAAGAAATGGTTAATTTTAATATTACGCTTTTATTAGTTAAGATACCAATAGAGCCTTGACTTTTAAGGGAATGCTTGGCAACAGTTAAAGCTGATGCCTTAAAAATGTGAGTTTGGGTATAGATATTGACCTATGGAAAAAATATACAATAGCTGGGCCTTCTGTCCTGAATTCTAGAGAAGCATTTGTCTGCTGGTAATCTTATTCGATAAGTCCAGAGGAAAAGAATTCTATCATCTCATTGCGAAATGCAATTCCTGTGAAACTTGCTTATTCCTGAGAGCAAGTAAGGTAAGTGATTTTTTTTATCGAATAGAATGATGGAATAACGTTTTAGAAAAATTACAGGGAATAAGCAGAAAAGCCACATGGGTATGGAAAATCATGAGTTTTTACCACATGACTATAAAATATAAAGGAAACTTCTCTTGGGAACCCCATGGGTCACTTGATTCAACAACAGTGATTTATTTTCATTCAGCCAGGGTTCTAAACTTTGGGAGTATGTGGTGTTTTATGACACACGACTCTCAGCAACAGCTGTGATAGAGGAAAATGGCTGTTGATAGAATAGCTTGGACTAAGCTAATGAGACCCTCAGCTGGCAGCATCTAATAGCCTCACAGGAAATTTTAGGATGGAAGTCAGCCAACAAGCCCATCTTCATTTGTCCTTTCCTTCGGGTTGGCACAAGTAGTAGGCACTTCTTTATTTCTCCGAGAAATTAATTTCTTTGAGAAAATTGTAATGGAGTCATTTCACATGATAGCCACGCCTCTATTTCAAATGAGGTGAAAGCTTTAAAGTAACTGCCTATCTCACTGGCTTATTCCATCCCATCTGTGTCCTCATTATGTCATCCTGGGTGTTATGTCATAGCTGCTGAAGGTAGAGGGACCAATCAGTAACTGGAACCATTTGAGAGAAGAGTGCCAGAAAGAATGACCCACAAGGAAGTCCGGGTCCGTGCAGAGGAGAGCAGATTAGGAATAGGCAATGATTTCTAATTAGGGGTGCTACAGATTGAATCTTTGTGTACCACAAATTCACATCTTAAAAATCCTAATCCTCAATGTGATGGTATTAGGAGGTGGAGCCTTCCAATGGCGATTAGGACATATGGTTCAATTCTTCATGAATGGGGTTAATGCCCTTATGAAATAGACCAAGAAAGCTCATTTGCCCCTTACTCCATGTGAGATTCCAGAGGAGAGACGGCTCTCAGTGAGGGAGTGGGTCCTCATCAGCCAGCAAATCTGCCAGCGCTATGATCTTGGGCTTCCCAACCTCCAGAACTGTGAGAAATCAATGTCTGTTGTTTATATGTTATCTAGTGTATACTATTTTTGTTATAGCAGCCTGAATGGATTAAGACAGAGACTACAGCATAATCCTATTTGTGATTCAAAAAATCAGTCTGGTGACAATATGGCAGACAGACTGGAAGAGAAAGACAATGTGATATTACTTGGTAAGTTTTATAAATAGGCTGAGGGGAGAAATGCTGAGAGCCTGAATTAAGACAGTGGTTCTAGGGATCAAGAGAAGAAAACAGATTCAACACTTAGTCAGCAGTTCCTATTCATTCTCTCTGTGAAACACCCCTACCACTTTAGTCAAATGTCCCCTATAGAATTTTATTCTCTTCCAGTGTAGGCTGCATGAATTGAATTTGGTTGTTATATCTCTTTAGCCTCCTTTAATCTGGAACAGTTTATCAGTTTTCCATTATCTTTCACGACATTGACAATTTTTTAAAAAGTACAGGTCAGTTCTTCTACAGACTGTTTCTTCGTTTTGGTTTGTCTGGTGCCTTCTCATGATTAGATTCAGGTTATGTCTTCCCAGCTGGAATACCACAGAAGCGACTTCGTGTCCTTCACAAGGTCACATCTGGAGGCCACATGACGTCTCCTGCTCCTGGTTATGTCAGTTTCCACCATGGGGTCAAGATGTTGTCTGGTTTCTCCATTGTATACTTACTTTCCCCTTTGTCACCAATAAGCAATCTGGGAGGGAATACTTTAAGACCATAGACATGTTCTCTTCAGCAAACTTTCCTCTCTGGATTGAACGTTCTCTAGTGATCCTTGTTCAGATTAGTCTTTCCCATGATGGTTGCAAAATGGTGATTTTTCCCAGGAATTCCATTTTTAACTGGATCATTACTGCCTGAAATAAGGGATTAGATATCCCAGTCCAGTTGTGGACTTATGACTAAGTTATCATAGAAGTGTTCTGTGGGACCTCCAATGAGTCTCTTTCAAAGCACAGCAATGAGGGGCTGGTACTCCTTTCCTTCCCCGTTCCTTCGTACTGCCTATAGCACAGACATCATAGTGGTAGGCCTCGCAGGCAAATTAGACCACCTTGGATCTTGTGAATGAAATCCTCAAACAGAGGATGAAAGAAAAGAAAGATAGAAACATGGGTCCCTGTTTTCCTCTCTGCTTCAAACTGCAGCTTTCCCTCCTTCAACTCTACTTATCAGTGTGCTCTCTTTCCCTTCCCCTAAATAGGTGGCTAAATGTGTAGGTTATATTTCTTCCCAAAGTGATACTCAATGCTTTTAAATAAAGAGAGTAGGAATATAGTCAACATAAAGAAGTAATAATTAGACCCAAAACACCAATCAGAAAGAACATATGCAACCCTATGTTCATAGCCATGAAATTTACCATAGCTGAGATTTAGAAACAGCCCAAGTGCCCGTCAGCAGATGAGTGGATTAAAAAACTGTGGTACATTTATAAAATGGAATACTATGCAGCTGTAAAAAAAAAAAAAGAAAGAACTCTTATCATTTGTATTAGCATGGATGGACCTGGAGAGTACTACGCTAAGCAAAATAATCCAGTCAGAGAAAGATAAGTATCACATGATCTCACTCATATGTAGAATCTAATAAACAAAATAAACTGATGAACAAAATAGATTCAGAAACATAAAAACATGGAACAGACTGACAAATTTCAGAGGGAAGGTGGGGGTGGAGGGGAGAGATTAACTGGGGAATTTATATGCATACTAGAGGCCCGGTGCACAAAAATTCATGCACTTGGTGGTGGTGGTGGGGTGTCCCTCAACCCAACTCTCGCAGTCCAGGACCCCTTGGGTGATGTGCACCCACCTGCTTAGGCCTGTTCCCCAGGGGGATTCGGCCTAAGATGGCAGTCAGACATCCCTATGGCAGCCCGGGAACCCTCGGGAAATGTCCACCTCTTCAGGGAGTGGGCCTTAGCTGAAGTTGGATATCCTTAGTGCTGCCAAGGAGGCGGGAGAGGCTCTCACCACTGCTACTGTGCTCATCAGCCATCAGCCTGGCTTGTGGCTGAGCAGAGCTCACCCTGTGGGAGTGCACTGACCACTAGGGGAAGCTCCTGCATTGAGCATCTGCCTCCTGGTGGTCAGTGCACATCATAGCAAATGGTCATTCTGGTCGTTCAGATATTAGGGTCAATTTGCATATTATCCTTTTATTATATAGGATATGCATAGCCCATGGACACAGACAAGAGTGTGATAAAGTCCTGGGGAGGGTGGGTACAGGGTGAAGGGGTCAATGGGGAAAAAAAACAAGCAATATCTGTAATACTTCCAACAATAAAGATAAATTAAAAAAAATAAATTTAAAAAAATAATTTGAAATAAAAATAACTCACATGTTCCAGGTGCCCTCTTTTTCTTCATATTTTATTACATGTGGGTTGTTTCTTGCTCATACTCTCTAAATTATTGTAATTGCTCTGGTTAACACAGCCCTGTTATAAAGCACCCAATGTAATATTAACAAAATTTAGTAAATAGTGCACACAGACAACCTAAACTTCAACAAATATCTGCCTTTTGTATAATAATAAACACAGCAAAACTCTGCTCATTTTAGACTTAGTAGACAGAAAAATCTAAATAAATGAAAAAATCTGAATTAGAGACTTTTAAACAGCTAAAATTTTGTATTACTTTTGGATACCTAGAGTAACTTGAACTTCTAAGGGTGAGAGGGGGGTTGTCCTCAGAAACCCTATTTTCCTGCTTTAACAATAATAACACGTGGGAAGTTAGTAAGATCTATGTACATATAAATAGCAAACACACTTATCTCCTTAAAAAAACATTTCTTCTTTTAACCACCACAACCAATCACTTCGAGGTCTGATCTGGTCTTTTTAGATAGCATTGAGAGTTATTCTGTCCAAGAATGGTTTCACTAGAGATTATTTTAATCTAATTAATGTTACATCCCTGACAAAATAAAGAGTTAGAAAGAGTTACACTGAAATAAAATACTGTATGTGATTTCAACTGTGAGGGATAGATTAAACTTTGTACTAGGCTGTTGGTAACCCTTAACCTATCACTTTCAGTTTTTCATAAATAAGTAGGTGGTAGTTTTGTTATAATATTAGCTGAGTATAGGCCCTGGAGTTAGAAAAGCCAATCAGGATTATACCGAGGATTTTCGGATTTTGAAATAATTATATTGATGCCTCTCCTCCTCACAAAAATCGTAGGGATAAAGTAAGGAAAGAGCTAAGAGCCATGCAAAACCACAAGATTTAGAGTAAAATTACTTTAGTTTTTATCTGAAGACAAAGCACCTTGATTTGAATAAGTCACATAACTTCTCTGAGCTCATCTTCCAGCTACAAAATGATACTAGTAACACCAGAACTTTATTTTGAACATTAAGTTCCATCATGCATGAGAAAACGTCTTGGAAACTGTTTAGTACCATTCAAATGCTAGACTAAAACATGAAGAAACATTTAATTTGCATCTTATTGTTTTTAAAATAGAACTGTTCTTGGCCTAGGAGAAAAATTTCCTCTAGCACTTGGCATCTTTTGAAAAACTAATAACAAATGCTTCCACCCATGGTTGACTCATAATTATTTCATACTTTGGTGAAAAGAACATGGCAGAAAGTAGTGGTTTTAGACAAATTGTAAAGTCACCCCGGCATTTGTGACAAGTTGTTGGTCAGGAAAGCATCCTGTATAGATGCACTGTGGTGTTTAAAGTGGTTTTTACTGAAACAGTAACAACTTTTATCTCTGTTGTTTAAAAATGAATTTGCATTGTTTGGTTTAACTCAGTGTAAAGTTTTATGAAGATAATTGAGTAACAGGATCCTGAGAGATGACAGGAAAATATTGAAGGGCAGACCTTCCTTTAATGTGTTTTTGTATTTGTACAAAAATGAAAACCAAAATAATGACTATTGACTAGACTAGATGGAGATAGGTGATATCACCAAGGAACAATATGTTTATTGTTAGCAGGACTGTAAGTGCTGAATGGTGAATAGCAAAGAGGAAGAGGAAACATGTAATAACACAGCACCTCTCAGAGCTCAGAAATTTAGAAATTTCACTCTAGTTGAAATGCCAATCACCTCCTCCTGAGAACGCTTCCTGCAGGCCAGGAGGGCGTTCCTTCGGGAGTGAGGGCCCGCCACTGTTCTCTGATCAATCTCTTTTGGTCAGGGCCAGACGGACACGCACTCCAAACAGGTCTATCATATTCGCAGACACAGAGAGGCTGAATCAGAGGGTGTTGGCATTCCAGATGCAAGGTCATGAAGAGTTGCCAAAATGGGCAGCATGGCAGCCCAAAGCCATGTGCAAGCCAGTGTTAGGAGGAAAAAGAAACTGAAAACCTGACAGAGAAGCAGAATAGTCTGCAGAGAGGAATATGGAGCAGATGTGAAACAAGGACAAGGTGAGGTTAGGAAACTCTAAGGAGAGAGGGAAAGATGGAGAGACAGAATCAGGGAGGGAGAGGCTGTCTTGCGTGCTTACTTTCTTCGGTGGAGTCCTGTGTAATGTCTTAAAATAAATCTTCTTTCCTTTACGCTGCTGGCTCGTGTATTGTGGCTCCTCAGAACCCAGGGATTCTTTAGGAAGACATTCACTGACTGGGCCGAAACCAAACGTAAAAAAGTAAGCAAGAAAGACATCGGAACAGGCAAAGCGCATTTCCAAAAACTATATACTAAAGCTCATGTGACACTAAAACGCTTTCACTGCTTGCTTAATTTTCATCACAGCTACATCGAGACAGCCGCATGCTATAAAATTCACCCTTCTTCCGTTAATGTGTTTACTTTTACTTTTTTCAGTCCCACCAAGCTGGTGGGGTCCAGTGCCCTCGTCTACAAGTAGCCTTAATGACAAAGAGGGAATGGCTAGGAGCAAGCCAACTACAGCAATAAAAAGTGATGGTTGACAGCAAAGGAGGAAACAGAAAAACTAAAAATAGGACAACAATAATTCCAAGGGGGGAGAGGGAGGGTGCCGGGGAAAGAGCAATCTGGGGCCATGTGGAATATTTTTGTTAGGCTCTTTTTGTTCCGAGGAACAGCTCAAGTTACATCTAATATTAGGGGAAGGAGTTCCAAGGAATTAAAAAATAAAACACACACACACAAGGATCTCAGCCCCACAGGGCCTCATGGGAACCACGAAAGGCCAAATCACCAAGCTTGTGGAAGAAGAGGCGTGTAGTGGGGCCAGACCTGAGGCAGCCTGGACCCAGGACGCCAGCAAGAACCCACGTTACCCGGGACCTCAGCGTGGGGAGCTCCTGCATGCATCATCACCTACTGATCGATCAGTTTATGTGACTCAGCTCTTCTCTGGCTGCGCCCAGGGGTCTTTCGGCCTCTCTGCCTGCCCCAACCCGGCTTCCTCGTCCTGTCTTTGGAATCTGTAAACTGCCAGCTCTTGTCTCAACCTGCAGACTCAGCTTTGTTGTTTGTTTGTTTGCACAGCACGGTGCTTTCATATTGTTTGGAATGCCAAAGTCTCTGGGTGGGCCTGAACGGGGCAGTCCCCTAATCGTCACCTGCCCCTTATCTGGTCCATGCCCTCTGCACTCATCTCCATGGCCAGCTGCGTGTTCTTTCCCACCTCACAGCTTCTGTCCAGGGTTGCTATCTGCTTCCGGTCACTTTTGCTTGTTCTACCTCGTGGGCTCTCTCTGTACACTCTTTTAGCTCCCATTGCAAACCAGTACTTCCCAGGGCAAACCCCCCAAAGGGAGAATCTGGACCATTTTTAGCTAGATTTTGCCCACTGGTTCATACAGTAAACTGCTGGCCAGTCCAGAACAGGGCTGCTGAGGTCAGGGGTCTTCTTCGCGCCATCTGTTGTGGCTGAGATGCCTCGGGTTTGCTTAGATCAGATCACAGCTGTTGGGCCAATGCCTCAGCAGGGGCTATTATCAGCCAGTCACCTATAGAAGGGGTTTCGGGGGAGACAGCCACCACAATTGTCCAGTGTGTGGATCAGAGTGACCTAACTCTAAACCTTAAAAAGCCTGAGAGCGCCAGGCTCATCTAGCCTCCCCCAAAATTAATGTCTATGACGCTAACATGGAGGCTCTAACTAAAAGTCAAATTGTGTTCAGTGTCCTTGAAGGAAGCGGTGATGTCTACAGGATACTCTGAAATAATTTCCACTGAAGATTATAAAACTTAAGATAATGGGAAATATGTAATGTGTACTCGGATAGTTGAGAAACCTTGGATTTTCAAAACATCGAATTTTCTTTTGAACTAAGAATTAGCCCTGGTAAGTTGTTAAGGACAGAAGCCCCAAATGTCTTCTAATCCTGGCTCTGCCACTTACCAGCTAGTGAATTCATTAGTAATTCAGTGCCTCAATATCCTCTTTTAGCAAATTAGGGCAATACCAGCAGCTATCTTGCAGGGTTGTCAGATTAAATGAATCAATCCAGATAAAACCTTTAGAACAAGTACCTGGTGCACCGTTAGTGCTAAAAGTTGTTCATAATTATTCCTGCTGCTGCTGTTTGTTCTTATATAAAAAGGGAGCTATGTACTGGTACATTAGTAAAACTTTTATAATGGTTAAGATTTTCCAATCTGTACATATTTATTCTCTTTACTTGGATATTGTGTTCCCACTTTGCCACTCAAGTAATGTATTGCATTTCCATATGAAACAGACTGCTTTAATCACCCTGCTGTACTGTATAACAACAGTGCTCTGCTTGGGGGTGTCTGAGTTTATTTTAGCCCTAGTCTGGCCTGTCTACCCATGAGCTTATCTAGAGCCTAGACTGGAAGGCAACGCAGGCGCAGCAATCTTCAGAGCGGGCTCCACTGCAGACAGTTGTCAATTTGAAAGCAAACACCTTTGAAAAACAACAAAGGCTCTAGCTGATGCCAAAGGATTTATCTAAAGACTGCCTCTCTTTGGAGTCTCTGGCCAGTTCTAGAATGACTTCCTGCCTGGAAACAGGACAGAAAAGTCCCAGAATGCGTGCATGCCGAAAGGGCCGGGGCTCGAAAGGAGTAAGACTTGGTGGTGAAGCCTTTAGAACCAGCTAGGGAGCGTAAGGAAATATATCAATGCTGGTCCCACCTTGGGCCAGTTAAATTCTAAACTTCAGCCGTGGGGAGGGGCAGGGGGAGAGCAAACAGCCATATTTTTAAAGTTTCCCCCCAAAAAAAGTTCCCCACTGTTCTAGGGCTTCCTCTAATTTGCTTCTGTCACTGGGCAGGGCCTCCTCAGAAGTTAGGCATCCAGGCAAGTACAGAAGAAAGAAGAAGACACTGCCCAAGAAGCTGCTCATCACAGCAGCCTCCTCACCAATCAGCGAGGCCTTACCTTCTGCGTAGCAATGAGCAGAAACTGAGTGGGAAGAGAAAAGAAGGTTCTGATTAGTGGGGCCTGCCTTCACAGAGCCTTCAAAAACAGTTAGGAAGCCAATATTCACACACAAGCAATGATGGCAGAACTGTGGGGCCTTAGGTTGTGGCTGTGATTAAAGGATGTGCTTTGAGAGTTCAGCCAAGGGTGTGGGGAAAGGTTGGCATGGAGGAGATGGAACCTCCTGAGGATGAGTAAGATTTGGGGACACAGGGAGCATAAGGAAGGCAGTTATAAGAACAGTGAACAGAATGAGCAGGGTCAAAGAAAGGGCACGGGGTGGGGCAAATAATAACCAGGGCACTCTAGCTAGGGTGCAGAGCTTTCCTGGAAATAGAACGAAATACACTTGGATGATTTCAGTAGAGTGGGGCCAAATTATAAAGGGCTGGTGTACTAGTCTGAGTAATTTAAGCATCATGCAATAGGGAACAGGAAGCTGCTGTGGGGTCTTGAGTAATGACAGACAATGTTTTCAAGCAATCTAACAGCATACTGGAGGACACCAGAGGAGGAAAGATGACTAGGTCATAGGGACCGTTACAATAATACAAATGTAAACAAACAAACAAACATATGAAGGCCTATGGTCACAGTAGAAAAAGATAAAGAAAAAAAGTAAATTCTAGAAACAGATTTACATTTTTTTGTGTATGTGCTAATTTTGACTTTTAGCAGACTATATAATAATACATGTACATTATAAAATTTGAGAAATCGCAGAAAAGAAAAATATCATGCACAATCTCGCTAAACTCAAGTAACTAACCACTGCTTTGACATATTTCTTTCTGTTTTCCATATATTTTTATGCATTTGAGCTCTTACTGCCTAAGCAATTTTGTAACATGTTTTTAATATAATAGTGTGAGAATATTCCCAGGCCTTCATAGCTCTAAGCTTCATTTTTGTAGCTGTGTGGCCTTAGTTGGTATGGATACACTGTGATTTACTTTCAAATTGCCATCAGTTCTCCTGGTAAAACAGTGCTGGGCAAAAGTATATCTCTATGCATTAATCTTTGTCCATCTTGATGGTTTTAACCCTAGGATAAATTCCTAGACATGCCATGACTGCATAAAGCTTTTTTTTTTTTTTTTTTAGGGTTCTTGCTACTTACTGAGAATTTGCTTCCCAAATATATTGACTAATTGGCACTCCTGCCAACAGAATATAGCAACATTGAATCACTCTATCTTTGCTGATTTGCTGGAGTAAAATATAAAATCTAATTTGCATTTTTTATTTGTGAGGTTGAACTTTTTATGTGCTTATTAAGTCCCTTGTATTTCCTCACTATGAATGGTCTCTTCATACTCCTTTTCCATCAGAGAAATTGTAAGAAGGAATAATTTTAAGGTTGAATATTTTCAGGATGAAAAAAGAGAAGAGTTATGTTCTTGGCAAAAATAAACAAGACAAAGTAAAGAGGAAAAAAAAAAGATTCCATAAACAAAATGAAAGGTTAAATAGCAAGCTAAAAAAAAATGCAATATATAAGGCAGGAAAGAGACTACTTTCCATAGAATATAAAGAGTTTACACCATCTAATAGGTCACTAATCTAACAGAAGAATGAGTAGCAGACATGAACAAATAGTTCTAGAAAAGGAAAGGTAATACAGGTGGACTCTCAACACAAATAGATACTTAACCTCACAATAAAATATGCCAGTTAACAAATTTGCAAAAACCAAAATGTTTAATCATAGACTTTGTCAAGAGGCTGTTGGGAAACAAGCACTCATCCATTGTCACAGACTGTTAATTTATACGCTCACTTTGGGGAATAAATAGACAACAGTTATCAATTTGGAACATGGATATATCCTTTGACCCTACAATTCCACTTTAAGGAATTTATCCTACAGATAATTTACAATGTGTATGCAATAATAATATATAACCCAGAAAATACTTGCAGATCTGTTGGTAACAGCGTAATACTGGGCACAGTGTAAGTTACATCAATGGGAAATTATTTAAATAATATATGTGCATCTGTACAGTTGAGTATCACTCATCCATTAAAAAGAACAGTGTTCCTTTATAGGTACTGATATACTATTTCTCTAAGATATATTGAGTAAAACAGCAAGGTTCAAAGACTACGATTTGCTTTTTTACTCAATCTATTTGCTGGAACAGGCACAAACTTGATTGGGATTGATACATTTGACACTGATGATAACAGTTGCCTGGGGGAGGGGTGCTGGAGGCATGGGAACTGAGCCAGGGAAGTAAAAAGAGTTTCACACTATGTTTTATTCCTTTTGAATTTTGTATCATACATCTGCAATGGGAAAATGTGGCTGGGGAGAGTATGATGATGCCTTTTCTACACTGTGTGAAATCAAGGTTCGGAAAAGCAGCTGCTTGGATTCTCTCTGAATTATGACTCAGATAAAGCTGCCTCAGTTAGCACCCCTCCTCCCCCCACCCAGCGATGTAAGAAGAGATGGTAGGGGCAGTGAACATCGACTTCCCTGTGACATCACCAGCATCTAGCCCAGAGGGGGAGTATGTCTGAGACTACCAGGATTCTAATCTAAAATGGAGAAAAATGGAGAAGCCACAGAGAGAAACAGACAGGTCAGTGTGCAAAGCAGACTCAGGGATAAAGGCATTTAGGAGTGAAAAGAAAGTTCTTTGCAAAAATGTTGCAAGGGGGTCAGAACCCAGGCGGGCTCAGAGGCAGCTGCCGGTTCCCTACCAGGGCTGTGTGTCTACAGCAAAGTGGAGAGGGCTGTGGAGAGATGAAGCCAGAGAGGTGGGCACGGCCAGGTTGCGATGGGCCCTGGAAACCATGCAAAGGAGTGAGAAGAAAAGAGGGAAGTTAGAAAGAAACTGAACGCACAAGCATATGGTTCAGACAACTCTGGCTTCAAGAGTCAGTGGTCTAAACCAAAGAGGGAATGTATTGGCTTGTGTAACGGGAAAGTGCGGAGACTGGACAATACCATCAGGCTGTTCTTTCTCTTTCCCCACCCCCACACCCACTTTTTGTGCTGGCTTCCCTCTTACAGCCTCTTTCCGCATGCTGGCTCTGGCAACTCCAGCTTTGGGATGAACAGACAAGCGGCCCTAGCAGTTCCGACAGTTCCAGTGAAAATCTTAGAACTGAACTTTGTTGGTCAACCTTGAAATAACCATGGTCAAAATGTTAAGAGGTCAGGCTAGGGTAATGTGACCAGATTTTAACATTGGTTAAGCGGGACACCATTGACCGCTTGGCCGCCGAAAACCGTATATTCCCTTCTCATTCTCCCGCCGTTCCCTAGCTTGTCGTGCATTCTTTCCAAAAATCGGGACTTTTTCAAAACGCCGTGGGACGCGGGACAAATTGTTAAAAATTGGGACTGTCCCGCCAAAAGCGGGACGTCTGGTCACCTTAGGTTAGGGTCACATGATCACCCCTAATGGGGCAAGAAGGCAGTCCCCCAAAGAAAGTAGAATGCTGTTTCAAACGCCACTTTAAGCAAAACCAAAAAAACTCAGTGAAGTTGTTTCCTTCTTTATGCATAAAAATTGAAAGAATCTTTGGAGGTAGAAAATGTTAAGATGCTAGAGAAGACAGGGAGATGGTGGGAGCAAACCCTGGAAGACCTGGGAAGGGATGGAGTTCAGGTAGGAACATGGGTGGCCGAGATAATTAGGGACTCATGGAGCTGGGAAGAACTTCAGCTCCCCTCCCCACTCCATTACAGGGCCATGTGACATCCAATGGGATGTGTTCCGTAGTGGATGGTTCATGACTTTGGAAAGTATTGAATTTTATGGTCATACAGATTTGATTCTTTAAAATGCCTGCTTTTCATTAAATGGAAATCTAGTTCTCAGCTTGCCCTGTAGATGAACCAACCTAAGGCTACTACCTCATCAGGTGGTCCTTTTAGTGCCAGAAGACACTTTCCTGGCAGCATTTTCTCTTCCGGCCAAGCCCAACGAGTACTTTTGACTACATGTGAGGCCACGTGGTTTCCAGCCTACGTGTCTTTCTCTGGATTCATGCTCGTTTGTGTGTGTCTCCTCAAAAGGCACTAAGCCTCCAGATAAGGCCTGACCACTGCTGAGTTCAGTAAGACCATCTTTTGTTTTTGCTCCCTTTTAAAAAACCTTTTTAAAAATCCTCACCTAAGGATATGTTTATTGATGAGAGAGAGGGAGAGAGAGAGAGAGAGAGAGAGAGAGAGAGAGAGAGAGAGAGAGAGAGAGAATGATGATGATGATGTTAAGAGAAAAACAACAATTGGTTGTCTCCCGTACATGTCCCAACCAAAATCCCAAAACCTAGGTATATGCGTTGACTGGGAATTGAACCCACAACCTTTTTAGTGTACAGAATGACATTCCAACCAACTAGGACACTTCGCCAGGGCTGTTTTTACTTCCTTTATCTGGACAGTATACTAATGCAATTTAAGATTTCATTAGATTTTTTTTTTTAACAATGGAAGGAAAGGGAAGGGAAGGGGAGGGGGAGAGAGGGGAAGATGGTAGCCAAGACGGCTCCAGGGGACATTTAGAATCAGTCTCAGCTGGCCTGAGAATAGAGCCCTTTAGTCGGAGCCCTAATGAACCATCACCATGTAACCAAGTGGTCTGATCAGCCTTTTAACCACCCACATTCCTAGATACGCTACTCCCTGACATTCTTACTGAAACTGAAGACTGTGCTGTAACTGTGTTATCTGAGGGGTCCGGATTCCTTTATGACTCCCTCATCTGGCTCATAGAAGAACCTTTTCATGGGGCTATATTTGCTTCCAGAATTTCTAATGGCCTCTCTGATCTAAGATTTGCATTCTGACATGTCACCTCAGACTTCTTAGACGAACCCTTTGCAGGTAGACGTACTCCAAAGTGAAGTAAAATTCACTTTGTCCTTTGGAATTGACTACTTTTTAAAAAAAAATGTATTTATTGATTTGAGAGAGAAAGAGAAACATCAACTTGTTGTTCCACTTATTTATGCATTCATTGCTTGATTCTTATACTAGGGTATATGCCTTGACTAGGGATCAGATCCAGAACCTTGGCATATCAGGATGATGCTCTAGCCATCTGAGCTACCCGGCCAGAGCTGAACTTGATTTTTACTGTAGACATGTCCCTGATAGGAGGTACCTCTTTTGCTTCAGTTCATTTCCACAGTTCTCTCAGCCCCAACACTGCCCTCCTATCAGCTTGAGCTTGCTTCCCCACCAGGAGCTCCCAAGTGCTCGAGGCTCTGAGAAACTGTCACTTATGATCATTAAACAAAATGTGCAACTGGGACACCAAGGATGTGGTCAAAAGTGGAGCCTCTTTCCTAAGCCAAAGAAGGGGGGTAAACTGTGCCGGGGGTAGATACCAACTGTCTGTTTGTGGCGGGATAGTAAGAAGCTAGAAAAATTCCTTGACAAGCAAAGTAAGGGAAACTGAGACAAAATAATTAAACAAGGCCAAACTATTTGAGCAATTTACAGCCAGACAATGAATCACAAGATTTCATTTTCCCAACCAATGATACCTAATAGCAAATGGTTTACACATTCTAGACAGTGCCCAGATAGAATGGCCTGGTCCCAGACCCTCTTCGATGACGTTCTTTGAAAATAAATCTATCCAGAAAATAACCCCTGACATCTCTATATGTACATTTTTTAAAATCTTTATTGTTCAAAGTATTATGTATGTCCACCTTTTCCCCCATCGACCCCTTCTAGCCCACCCCCTGCCTCAGGTCTCAATACGTACGTTTTTTATGAATTAACATATTGAACACACCTGCAAGCTAATGAATATTCTGTTAAGACCCTCTCCTGAGACGTTCCCTGGGATTCTGGCCAGCCAAAGAGAGATTAAAGCCTCAAGACAAAAGACCCATGGCAAACTCTAGCTAGAGTATGCCCATACCTTGTATCTCTGCTCTCTTTCTCCTAAATTCTAAAGGACCCCCACGAGACTTGCTACTAGGGGAGTACTGGGCAGTGGCAGCTTATCCCAGGCTTCCTCTCTGAACCTGTCTGCAAGGCCCCCTTTTTCTCTTTCTCTCTCCTGTTGCTTCTTTTACCCTAAGCCCTTCCTTTGTTTCACTATCCTCAGCTTAAATAAACATACTCTCAAAATCACCTGGACTTGTTTGTGAACTCTTTCCTGCATGAAGTCAAGAACCCACATACTACTGGATGACCTGAGGCAGACCCACGCCAGGCCTGGTTCTTGATTCCTCAATACAAAAAAAATAGTGCATAAGAAGTAATTACTAAACCTAACGGGAAATATTTGTAAGAATTCTGAATACTGAAACATTCTTCCTTACCACTTCAAAATTAGATCAGAAAATGAAAATAATTTTTCTTTGTATTTGTTAGCCAGTCTAAGATTAAAAACTGAAAGCCAAGCCTAGAGGTATGGGACTTTTTCATAGAAAAATAGAAAGAAAGTACCTGGAAGGCAATCCAAATAAAATCATTTAAAAAGAAGTCATGCTGACATATCTGCTGCAGAACTGTTCGTCAGAATGTTTAGGCTGGATCCAAGAATGTCAATCCACTGGCTCGCATACTGATTATTTTGGGACTGAACACAGAATTCAAAAGGAAAAATATAAGATTAGCACTCAAAGAAACTGCCAATTCTAAATTTAAAGATATTAGCAAATGTACTCCACATTTCTTTTATTAAAAAAAGTCAAAATACAGTTTTGTATTTAATACAGACAGTTTAAAGTGTCTAAAATAAAAATCAGTTATTTCAGAATAAAAAAATATTAAGAATCATAAGGTGTTAGGTCTTAGAAGAGGAAAGAAGAAAGCATTCAAGAGTTCATGGGGAAGAAAATAATACTGGCTTTTCCTTGAGTCTGGAGCAAAGATAGAGTGACTTGAAGAAGAGGAAGTGAGAGATGACAGGTGGAAAGGGAGGGTGAGGGGGTTGATGCTTCCCCAAAGACTCGGATTTTCCAGTAAAGGAAGGGTGAGAAACTACTTTTAAAACATATTTATTTTATTGATTGATTTTAGAGAGAAGAAGGGAGAGAAGAAGACATCAACTTGTTATTCCACTTATTTATGCATTCATTGGTTGATTCTTTTTTTAAAAAATATATTTTATTGATTTTTTTACAGAGAGGAAGGGAGAGGGATAGAGAGTTAGAAACATTGATGAGAGAGAAACATCGACCAGCTGCCTCTTGCACACCCCCCACTGGGCATGTGCCCACAACCAAGGTACATGCCCTTGACTGGAATCAAACCCAGGACCCTGCAGTCCACAGACCGACGCTCTATCCATTGAGCCAAACCGGTTAGGGCCATTGGTTGATTCTTGTATGTGCTCTGTCCCCACTTCACCCCTGATACCTTGCATTCTGGACAATGCTCTAACCAACTCAGCTACCCAGCCAGGGCTGAGAAACTACTCTGTTTCCCTCACTAGACCATAACATTTGTTAGGACAGTGACTGGATCTGTTTTGCCCCCTGCTGTAAAACCCATCACGCAGGACAGTGCATGGCATATTGTTGATTCTCAATTAATATTTGTTAAATAAAATTAATGAGTGTGGGCATAGAGACTTAGTAGAGTGGGAAATGCTGGGAATGGCTTCGTTAATAGTAAACAAGGAGTGAATAATAGGATTACTAGTTTGAGGTTAGGCGGTATGCATTTAAAGCGAATCATTTTTCTGAAGTTCAGAAGCAAGAACACAAAAACAGACAAATGGGAACTGACATGACCAAGAGTGTAGCATGGAAGAGGGGTAAGAAGGTCTTTGCATACGAGAGCAATGGAGGCTAGTCTGGAAACAGGGTCAAGGGTGGAGACAGAATGAAAGCAGCAGCAGACTGTCAAGGTCCGGAGATTATAAGTACTTCTGAGGGCTTTAGGCAAAGAACCTCTTTAAAACATCAGTGCAGCATATAGCTTTGTAACAGGCTAAGCGTCCAACTCAAATTTTTTACTCTAAATTATGTGATTATTCAGACGTGGACTGTGATTTGTTTTCTTTGAAGCCTGGTTTGTTAACTAAATGAATTTTAAGCAGGAGGGGAGAAGGAAAGTAGTTAAAGTATGATTGACATGTCTTATGTCATTCAAATTATGAGCTATTCAGATCTTCATGTGCATATAAACATTTATAAATATTTACTATATATAATAATACTCACAAATCCACATTCCATCACAAACACCTGCAGATATTTTGTGCAATATGGGTTAATAACAATGATGGAAAGTTGATCAGTTATCTGAGTTGTGTTCTATCTCCTATAGATAGATGTAGGATGGAGCCAAGATCTCGTAAACACTGGGCTTGAGGACCCAGGGGACAAGCTGGAGATTTGGAGCTACTGAGGGCAGAGAACTAGAACCAAATTCCTAGGCATGGGTATCTTGTCCAGAATGGAAAGATGACAGTTTGACCAGGATCAAGAACCAGGGGACTAGCCAGGTTGAAGGGAGGGACAAATGAGCAGGTAGTCAAAATCCAGAATTACTGTGTGGTTGTCTCTTTGTAAGAACCAAAAGTCAAATCCTCTGCTAAACCCTTTAGCCTCTTAAGTTCTTTGCATTTTAAGTTATTTGCATTTAAGTTCTTTGCTTTCAAGTACATTCAGTATCAAATGTACTTCCCCTTCTAGGATTTCCTATTTAAAAGATGAATTTTTTGAATGAATTTTCTTATCGCCTCTTGTTGAAATGTGTTCTTTTTATTTTGCTTTAATTTTTTTTCATGCCATTTATTTTTCAAACACACATATTTAGGTTCCTCAGGTTGGAAATTTTTCACTTGTGAAAAATAAATGCAAAGGTACATTAGTAGTCTAGTAAAGAAAAAATAGTGACTCATCGTTAAATGGGAGTGAGGTGGGAGTGCAGATTGAAAGGAGAAGAGAATTAAAGGAACTTCCCACCTCCTCCAGATTTCCTAAGTCTTCAAATGTAATATTTCAAAGGACTTCATTGTTCATTTTGAAGGAAAACAAAAAACTCTACACTCATTTTCATATTGCATTTATGTCAGTAATATTAAGATGGAAATACCTCTTTATGACTGATCATCTACTTTAGTCACCCAAATCCTTGAATCTGATCGCGCTGCAGATTTGTACTTCTGAAAATAGGGTATCTCAAGTATTGTTTCGAAATCTCAGAATGCTTGCTATTAAATTAGTCCTCTTCTGTTTAACTGTGAAACACAAAGAAGATAACATAAAAGAGCTCATGTGATGTATGGAACCAACAATATACAAAATCAGCTGGATTAGGCAGCTTCCCCCTCTTGGTAAAAAATATGTGATGACACAGCGTTAGTGTGTGGGAATTTTTATTTGAACAAAGCCATCTCAAAATCACAGCCGCAGAGTAATTGTTCAGTGTTCCTCTCGTGGCCTTGAGACAGAGTGGTTAAAAGTTTTGCTTTTATCACAGGATATTAAACCCCGAAGAAACTATTTGAAATTGAATACAGATCTCTGGCCCTGATACTTCAGATATTTTTCTTCCTTGCTTAGTTATCCAACTATTTAAAAAATCTTATTCTCTTTGATCACT
This sequence comes from Murina feae, assembly GCA_004026665.1. Taxonomy (NCBI): domain Eukaryota; kingdom Metazoa; phylum Chordata; class Mammalia; order Chiroptera; family Vespertilionidae; genus Murina; species Murina feae. Next base: position 1,446 of record PVJC01024003.1, on the reverse strand, counting down.
GATAGGAATGTTGGCTTGGCACAGTCATTTTAGCTCCACACTTTGAAAACTCCCAAGTATGAATTTCAACAAGTTAACCAAGGGTTCTAAATCCCCCCCCACCCCCCGCATCCCCATCCCCAAGTATCATTTAATACATTCAAGGTATGACATGTCATCTCATGCCCATCTTTTCAGATCATCGACTTTCAATTAGCCATTTAGATTCTGACCACATTTGCTAGGAAATAACTGTTTAAATATGTCTTCTAATACATTTCTGATGGGATTCCCCTGGCAAACGTAGACGTGATTTTTAAAACTGAAACCATCCCTAGAAATAGACTTGTTTTTGGAAATTGCTGATGAGTTTCCCTGCTGGCATACATGAAGCTAAAGTGACAATTCCGCTGAAGAGAATAAATGGCAGAAAAGAAGGATGAAGGTCCTACTCAACAGGCTGTTCACTTCAGTAGGAGTTAGTTCATACCACATTGCCTCTCCTCACTGTTCTCTCTCTGCTTAAATGTTTTGTCTTCTTATTATATCAGTACTGAGAGTCTGCCAAAAATATTAAACTCAATTTGAAAGGAAATGGAAAATGAAAAAATAAAACTTCAAAAAATGTTATTACAGGGAGGAATAATTTTCTTTAAAATTCTATTGTTCTATGATACTCCATCTTCAAATAAAAGCCAGTGAAGCCAATATCCACTCATCTGAAAACAACACTTTTGATAATATTTACTGAGCTATTACTATGTGCCAGGCACTCTGCTAAATGCTTTATAGCTAGTATTTTATCTAATTCTCACAGAAATCTCAAGAAAGAGGTAATTTTATTACTCTCATTATAAAGATGAGGAAACAGATATAATGGGACCTTGATCTAGGCACATTCATCTCTCTGTAACAGGCAGACCTTGGGGATATTGAGGTTGCCACAGTAAAGCAACTATTGCAATAAAGCAAGTAACAATTGTTTTAGTTTTTCAGTGCATATAAAAGTTAGGTATGTTTACATTATACTATAGTCCAATGATTTTCAACTGGTATTTTCAAAAGCTAGCAAGAATTTTTAAAACAGGCAATACCTGACTATTTAGTGGGACACAGGACTCTTTTCCCTTATATTGTCAAATAAAAATAATGACAACAGTCAACACAACAATAGTTATCTAGTGTGAACGCTGTCTTGAAGCATAAATAAATAGTTCATATAATAGAATTGCATCTTGTTGGTCACATTGCATTACAAGGTTGTATCTGATTGGTTAATTCTTGGTACCAGAAGTCCTTATATACCAGCATAGGCACCTGATTTTTCATAAAGTCACTTTGGAGCAAAAAGGGTAGGTAATTATTATTGTTATTTTTTTTAAGGAAATCAATCAAAATGATACCCTTTTTCGGTCAGATCAGCAAATATATACTCTAATAAAAGAGTAATGTGCAAATTAACCATCA
>PVJC01024002.1:0-25904 GCA_004026665.1 Murina feae | reverse complement strand
TGGGAAGCCCACCAAGCAGGCCGCCGACCCCCTGCCACCTCTTACCTGCTTCGCGGTGCCCTTCAACCCTGCTGCCTCTTTCCCACTCACGGGTCCTGGGTCCTGCGCTGTCCCGCCCTGCAGCCGCTCTGTGCACTCGGGAGGTCCCTCAGTCTGGCCTGTGCTCTCTCTCAGTCTGGGACCCCTCGGGGGACGTCCACCTGCTGGCGTGCCTGACCAGCCTGGGTGACGGGCTTTAAGGCTGCCCACAGCTCCCATTGACCCAACGTCCCAGCAAGGCCAGCTGGACGCAGGTGTCTGGAGTTTTCTCCTATAATTGATGCTGTTCCTTTAAGGTGAGGCCTTTTACTAAGGAAGCCTCCTCTGCCTCACCTCGCGGCTTCTATAATGAAACAATTGTTACACTTAATTGTTGCAAATGTGTGTTTTGCTTCAGGCCAAAGGCTAAGGAGCCAGCGAGCAGGTAGTTTCGCTTTTGCTCCTGCTGCAACGGACGCTGCCTAAACGTTTACTCAGGTCCGTGAGTGGCGGCCGCCATGTTGGCTGGGCTAATTTGCATACAGTTGCTCTGATTGGCTGTGGGCGTCCTGGAGAAACGGTTAATTTTACTATTCCGCTTTTATTAGTTTAGATAAATGTTCATCTTATAGATGTACAAAACTAATCTAATCTTACTGCCCCCAAATCAGCTAATAATTCTGTAAAACATGTTTTATGTTTACCATTTTCTAAGGTATTATATGATATGAGCAATATAATAATAATGGTTTAACATAAGGCAAAGATTGAAATTTTAATTGTAACTACTTAGTTTTTTATTATTGATTCACATATTTATTTTGCTTAATACTTGCCTGTAGAAGCTCTAAATAAGACAGTCAGGAATGGGAAAGATGGCAACCAGCAAGAAGGTAGGGAGAGAGAGTGTGTAATAGAGTGAGGGAGCGAGAGGAGTGTGTGGACATGTGGGGTGTGTATGTGTGTGTGTGTGTGTGAGAGAGAGAGAGAGAGCTAGGGAAAATTAGATACTTCAGGTCTTCCAAGGGCCTGCCAAAACAGGCAGTCTTAGACAGCGAAACCCCTCAGCCACTGCGGACAATACAGAGGCGGCCAGCATAGGCACAGAGACCACGCCATCTTGAAAAACAGAACTGCTAGAGACTAGGATCCTAGCTTCACCACCACCTAATCTGGTCTCAGACACAAACCGGGACCCTACAACCACTGGGCACAAAGACCTGGGACCACAGCTTCAGATCCAGACACCAAGAATCTAGACATCCCGGCCGCAGATTTCTGTAAGTCACAGAGCCCATCCCCTCCATAGGTACTGCTGATCCCACCCCATGCAAGCTGGTCTCCTACCCTCACAGGCTGGCTCTGGCTCCGCTGCCCAAATTTGAGCCTAGGCACATGGACACTGGGAATCTGTTTCCTGCAGAGACCAGACCCCATGCACCCCTATGTTCATAGCAGCCCAATTTACCATAGCTAAGATTTGAAAACAGCCTAAGTGCCCATCAGCAGATGAGTGTATTAGAAAACTGTGGTACATCTTCACAATAGAATACTATGTTGTGGTAGAAAATAAGGAATTCTCACCATTTGCAATGGCATGGATGGAACTGGAGAGCATTATGCTAAGCGAAATAAGCCAGTTAGAGAAAGATAAATATCACATGATCTTTCTCATTTGTGTAATATAATGAACAACAAAAACTGATGAGCAAAAACAGATCCAGAGACACAGAAGCATTGATCAGAGGGAATGTAGGGGAGGGTGGGGGTAAGAGGGAGAGATCAACCAAAGGACTTATATGCATCCATATAAGCCTAACCAATGGACACAGATACCAGGGGAGTGAGGGCATGAGTAGGGGGGGGGAGTGGAGAGGCAATAGGGGGATAAGGACACATATGTAATACCTTAATAAATAAATAAAATAAAATATATAAAATTTAAAAAAGAAAAGAAAAGGAATCCCAATCTGAAGCAGCAGCAAAAGTTATTGTTCCCACAGAAGTAAAGATGGCAATTAAATATGATTATAATAGTGATCTGGGTAAATATAATTATCCCCGAGTAACTAAAGTTGCCATCATACTCAGAAATAAAGAAAGATAACCTGCTTTTGAAAGGAACCTGCTGATTCATTGTAAACCAGATCCCAATAATTCGAATGCCACTAAAATGAAACAAATCAGTATGCTGTTTCCTATATTAGATGCAAGGACATATCTTATTCTTTTCCCACATTGTGAAAAAGGCTGGGGAATGGATATTGCATTAAAACTCAGAGATAACAGAAGATGGCGGCATAGGTGAACACCGGAATTGCTGTTACCCACAACAATTATAAAACAACAACGAAAAAACTCAGAGATAACAGTGTAATCTAGCTAATCTAATAAAAGAGAAACATTCAAATTGACCACACCTCCACTATGCCCCAGGCCACGCCCACCAGCCAATAAGAGTGACTATATGCAAATTAAGCCAGCCAAGATGGCGGCCAGCAGCCATGGAGCTGGAGCAAGCAAGAGGCTTGGTTACCCCAGTGATGGAGGAAGCCAAACTTCCTGCCTGCCCTGGCTGGCTGTGGCCTCCACTCAAGACAACAAAGTTTCAATTATAGAAGATAAATAAATCCCAGATACTTGCTTCCAGTCAGCCTCATTGGGAGCTTGGGTCGCTGGGGGCAGTGGGCAGCCTGCAAACAGCCTTCAGCCACTCCCCCAGGCTGGGCACACTCTCATGGGGTGAGGATCCCCGCTGGGGGGCTTGGCCAGCCTGCAGTCATCAGCCCCTCACCCAGGCTGGCCAGGCACCCCAGCAGGACACCCCTCCCTAAAGGGGGTGTGACCAGCATGAAAATACCCCTCAGCCCCTCACCCAGGCTGTCCAGGCACCCCAGCAGGGACCCCTACCCTGATCCGGGGCACCCTTCAGGGCAAACCAGCCAGCCCCCACCCATGCACCAGGCCTCTATCCTATATAATAAAAGGGTAATATGCAAATTGACCCTGACAGCAGAACCACTGGGAATGACTGGTCACTATGACACACACTGACCACGAGGGAGCAGATGCTCAATGTAGAAGCTGCCTCTGGTGGTCAGTGTGCTCCCACAGGGGGAGTTCTGCTCAGCTAAAGCTAGGCTGATGGCTGCCAGTACAGCGATGGTGGTGGGAGCCTCTTTCACCTCCTCAGTAGCACTAAGGATGTCTGACTGCAGCTTATGCCTGCTCCCCACTGGACATCCCCTGAGGGCTCCCGGGCTGCCAGAGGGATGTGTGACTGCCAGCTTAGACCCGATCACCCAGGGAGTGGGCATAAGCCAGCAGGTGGACATCCCACAAGGGGTCCCAGACTATGAAAAGGCACAGGCCGGGCTGAGGGCCGAATGCAAAAGTTTTTGTGCACTGGACCTCTAGTATATATGTAAAAGGCCAATATTCTAAATGTCCATCTGGGTAATGACATCAAGTAGCAATGCCCACTTCCTCTCCCTAGCGACTAACATCCTTTGAGTTTCTGCATCCCAGGAACACAGGTGGAAACACTTTACACTGTAACCAAATGTCTGTGAAGTGTTTTCCCATGCCCCATATCATTTGATCCTCACAGAAGTCCTAGAATAGGTAGATAAGAGACTTGATGGAATCCTATTTTCTTTTCATTAGCCAGAAAATGGAGATTTAGAAAGCTTAGAAACCTGACCCAACTGAAAAGAAATAAATGATGGACCTTGGAAATGACTTCAGGTTTTCTCCTGGCACAGAATATAGTCACACACTGCTGCAGTTAAATATCTTATCCTTTGTTCTCCCTGCGTGGTCTATAATAAGAATGTGCTTTGAGGTGATATTTACTGCTGTGTTGCTGACAATTACCTGATAGAGAAGTAGGGGTGCTTCACTGGGCTGCAAAAAGTTTAGCTAAATCAGAAAGCAGGTCTAATTAAGCAAGTTTATTCTATATCTATAAAAGACTAAGTTGACTTGCACATGCACAATACATATAAAGTTCTCCCTGGTGCCAATCACACGTGTGTGTTTCCATCTGTCATTGTCAATTGTGAATTTGGTTGACACTTCTATTATAGAGAAAAGGCAAATAGCAATATTAAAATATTCTAATTAATTTCCTTTCAATGTGCATGAATTTGTGCACCACACAACTATTATTATTTACAAAAGTATATTCATCCACAGGATCTTAATAATCTGTTCAAAAATGTTATATATAATAACACACATAAATTTACCTTTCATAGTGTAATTTAAGTCTCAATATTTAACTGTTCTGACATTGAGTAGAAAATATCTCATCACTAGCCTTCATTCATCAATGCTCTATCAACTTTTTTTCTTAACCTTTTCACAAGTTTCAGTTTTAATTGGCCTTAATATTATTGAGAAGCTACCATACAGAATTATACTGAGATTCAAATTGTTTAAATTCAATGTATATCTTCCTTAAAATATAAAGATCATAATTGGGTATATTCTAGGGTTAATATATCATAACAAGCAATGATTTTGTGGCATCTTATTAGTGATTTTTTAAATTTAAAACAATAAAAGCTTTACTGCTGTTTCTGATACTTATGGTCAATTATGATATCCAGACATTTCTTTTTATGTAGGTCTGTTCCTGAAGTACAATGATTTGAAAAAAGCCCCACAAATCTGTTTTAGAGGATCTGTGCTACTTATAACATATTAGATAAAAAAGAGATTTTCTCTGAGTATAAAAAGAAGCCACATGGCTCAAATTCTTGTCCTTTGATCCATATCTTTCTGGCTTGCTGCCCTTTTTTAGTTATTTCCTTTCCCCTTTGTTATAAAGTTCCCTATGATCACCACTGATATGTGTTTTAACTTGTCTTTACCTGGAAATAAATGATGGAGAGAAGTAGAGAGCACTCCCATGGTAATTTGCTCCAGACCTTGCCTGTACTCTACTGATAAATAACCCATCATCAACCATCCCTTATTTGTGCCATTCAATCTTCTGATAACAGTTCATTTTATGGTTTCTGAATACTTCTTCAATCCCCAAAGCTTTTTTTTTTTTGTTTCTGCAATGCAATTCTCTTTTGTAAATTTAGTTTACCTGACAGTGAGTTTTGGTGTTTACCTGGCCTTGATTAGGTTGTGAAAGTTTCATAGCCTCATCAAAAGCATTTGCATAATTATGCTGAGGTTGGAATCCTGATGAATTCATTTGTTCTCTGGCAAGTTAAATAAATAAAAACACATAGTTAGTATAAAACACTTGTTTAACTAGTCATAAATCACTTTTTTAAATGTATATATTTATTGCTAAAAGTATTACAGATGTCCTCCCTTTGTGCCCCATTGACTTCCTCTACCCTGCTCCCACAATACCCAACCCCAAGCCTTTACTGCATTTTATTTTTGTAAACTCATTTTTGACCATATAAAATGAGTTCTCCTATCTTAAGACTCTGTTATTATATGTACCTGAGACAAAGCTATAATAAAGGCTACCTTTTTTTTGAAGGATTTCCATGCTCAAAGTGTTTCCCTTAATTTATCCCAATTTATTACGAAAATTTTCAAACATAGCAAAATTAAATTTTACAGTGAATACCCATGAATCTACCACCTCAATTTTATCACTAGTATTTTACTATATGTGCTTTAACATGCATGTACACATCCCTGTATCCCTCCATTAATCTTAGTTTTTTTTTCTTTTGTTAAATTTTTTTTATTACATACAGTTTTACAAAGATTAGTACATATATCTCTTTTTTCCCCCTGCCCTTCCCTCGCCTCCCCTACCCCCCAGTGTTTTGTGTCCATTGGTTATGCTTAAATGCATGCATAAAATTGATGCAATTGAAAGTAAATTTTAAATATCAGTTTATTTTGTAAAAATTATATTATCTTATTTGAATATTTAAGAAAAACCCTGCAAAATAGGTATTGTTAACTCCATTTTTGTTTGTAGATGAAAAAATCTGAGGCTGAAGAATTTTAAGGCAATTCCCCAAAGTGACACAGTCATTGACTTATAGGGCAGAGACTTGAGTCCCAGTCTGCCTAGCTCCATTATCATACTTTTTCCACTATACTAAGGAATCTCCCAGAGTACATACAAAATCACTTTGTCAATTCATAATCAACAGAGGGGAAAAAGAGTTTAAACAAAATTATATTTTAACTGGGGGGAAACATTAGAAATAAGGCAGTTTAATTTTTATCCCAAACGCCTATAAATAAGCCCAAATGCTTGTAAACACCACTATTATCCTGATTTATAATTAAGGCTTTTATTTTGCCTTTGCTTCTCAATGCAGTTTTCCATTAATTGTTTTGTTTGATTCTCATGACTATGAAGAAGTAGGAATGTATAAAGGAGGAATCAGGGGCTAAGCAATTCATTCAGATTCATAGCCATTTAGTACAAGATAGATGATTGGAAAACAAATCCAATGTTCTAGAAAGCTTTTTACTAGAAAAGCTGTGGAGAATCCTTAAAATGTGTATTGTTTACAGGTATAATTTCTAATTATAATAATTCTTTAAAATCTCAGGAGGTTTCTAACCGAAGTCAAAGGATAATATGAAATTCTCCACATTAATTTCCTTATTTTTTTATTAAATTTATTGGGGTGACATTGGTTAATACAATTATATAGGTTTCAGATGTACAATTTTACAATATATCAACTGTCCTATTCACCACCTCAAGTCAAGTCTTCCATCACCATGCTGATTAGCATTGATTTTATGCATATATACTTATGTACCACATTGCATTTTAAAGAGTATGGAATGATGGTACAAACAAAGGTTAGGATTTTGAAATGGCAACAATGTTGGCTAGCAAATATCTAAGACTGTTCAAACTGTTGATTTTATTATACTTTGTAAGCCTATTCTTAGAAGTGTGAGACTTAGTTACCAGCTACTTCCAATTTTAAAGTCATATTTCAAATTCTGCACATACTGCATACAGTTTAATGTTATCTTGTCACTGGAGAATGATACTTCAAAGTAGATGCTAATTTGAATTAATTGGTATAAAATTTATGAGATTTTACCCTACTGGTTTTTACCCTTCATATTTCTATGGTTCCCAGGCAGCACAAACTATAAAGAGTATTGTTTGTTTTGAAGTAAAGAGACAAAGGGTATGCAACAGGGCTATGCAGCTTTCCAGGCAATGTTTTGTCTTATGAGATTCCATTCCTATAGCATGGGGGTTAAGGGTTTAGGCTTGAAGCCAGATTGTCTGGGTACTTACTTAGCCCTATAATCTTAGCCAAGTTATTTGATCTGTGCTTTGGTAATATCATCTGTACTTCATAAGGTGCTGGTGAGGATTAAATAAATTAATAGGTATAAAACATTTATAATTCAACCTAGCATACACAATAAACCCTCAGTAAATGACTGTTGCTTTCAGTATCATTCTCATCATCTCTGTAAGGTGGGTAGGTCAGATTCTATTCTATAGATGAGAAAATAGGAACCCAGTGACATTAAGAGATTTACCGAAGACAGAGTCATATTACAGTCAAGTCCATTGGATTCCTCTTTGCATTTCTCTGACATTGTTGCTGGAAGTTGTGATGAATAGGACGTACAGCAACCCCCCCCCCCGCCCCCGCCGCTAAGACAGTATGTGTGGTACACACAAATAAAAGGAAGACAGTGTAGCAGGACAATTCTTTAGTTAATTACACTTAGGTTTTATCAGTTTTTTTATGTATGCACATTCTGACCAAAATGAATTTGGTTATCTGGATCTTTTTGTTTGAACATAATTAAATGTTGATGACTATGAAAGAGAATATACCAGGAGTATGCATGACAAATAATATCCATTATTTCTTGATTCATTTGCTGATCTCACAAGAGATTTCCCATCATTCTAGGAGGTATTTAGAAATTTCTTACCGGTCATCATTTATATTCTCCTTTGACTTCTTTTTACAGTAGTGGACAGTCTGGATTGTTACACCAACTATTAAAGCCAGTCCTATTCCAGGCAATGTTGCTACTAAAATCAGGTCCAGAGTATTCCAGAGCTGGTCACATTTGGCCCCCATATACCAATAATTTCCCCACCGACCTCTGAAATTTAGACATCTAGATAAAGATAATAGAAATAGGAAAAGCTCACAAATCAGAAAAAATAATGTCTCTCCTAAAGGAATCAAACCTTTAATTGTTACTAAACCACGAGGTTTCCCTTTAAGGACCTTAATAAATTTATGTTGTCCCATGTTCCACTTGAGCAAACACTCTAAAACCTACAGGTTTGAACACATTTAGTAAGCACGGCTGTCAGGATTTCCCAGTCATTAGCTAATGAAGATGTGGCATGTAGCTAGAAATGAAAAGAAAAGGAAAGCCTCACCAAGAATGATTGTCTCAAGACTGCTTTTAAAACTATTCACATTTTGCCCACTGCTCATACCTCACTTTACTTTAGCTACTTTAGTTCTGTGAGTGTTATGAAAAAAATTTAAAACAGCTTAATCTACTAGTTATGTAACTGCAGATTATGATTTTCCCCCACCCACTCTTATAGCAATGAATGATGGTTAGCAAACTGCCTCTATACAAGAACTAACTGCAAATACAAGAAGTAACATGAGAAGGTGATACTAGATTCTCTGCCAGCAATATCTACCCCCATCATTCCCATGACTCCATATTTTCCTCCTCTATTTTATAAAAATAAATGACTCATATAGAAATGTCTAGTGTTTTTATAAAGCCCTGTTACTCTGCCAAATAACCTGAATGTAGTTCTCTGGAGCAAAGACTTAACTGGCATGGCATACACCCACATAGACATGTCTATGGGTTTGTGTAGAGGAATAATATGACTTCTCATCATCCTCCATGGAAGTGGCTAATGGTAAAGTTAATTCTTATAGTATCTTTAGAGCTTTCTTCATTGTTTTCTATAGAATTGGTAATGGATTACCCAGTTGAACAACAAATGTCAGATCCTAAATAAGCTTCTCTCGGTTTGTATCATTCCAATATGTTAAAGAGTACTGTCATGGATGACATCAAGGGATTGATTAGACAATTATCATAATATTTTATAGTTCTGATAATTTAGGATTCTACAAAAAATAAATATACCAGCTTTAAATAGGTAGTAATCTATTCAGTAAGAAATGGCTTCTAATATGTAGCACAATGTCTTTCATTTAAGGAGGTCAAAAGTATTTTAAAACTATTTTGTCAATCCTCATGGATTTGCTCTTGGGGGGGGGGAAGCCTTTCACAAGAATATATTTCTTGTTTAGATTAGAAATGAATCACAAATGAATTGCCTATTAAGCAAAAACATTCATTCATTTCTTCAACAACATTTAGTGGGTACCTACTATGTGCCAATTATTGTTCCAGGCATTTGAGATACAGCAGTGAACAAAGACCCATGTCCTAAAGTAGCTTAAATTATAGCAGAGAAAGACAGACAACAAAAATAGGCATCATTACTAAATTATCTAGGATGTTTAAAGGTGACAAGTGCTAAGGAAAAAAGAAAAGGAGCAGGATAAGGGGATTGGCAATGGGGGGCACAGATAGTAGGACAGGTTGCAGTGACATAATAAGGTAGCAAAGAGCAGGTCTCATTGAGAAGTAACATTTGAAGGAACTCTGAGGAGGTGAATGAGTTAGACATAGCATATTTGGGTAGAAGAAAACATTCCAACCAGCAGAAACAGCAATTACAAAAGACTAAAACAAGAGGTATGAAGAAGGAGACATATGTAATACCATATGTAATACTTTAAACAATAAAGAATAATAATAAAAAAGAGGTGTGTGCCTGCGTGTTGATGAACCCAAGGGAATCAGTGCTGCTGGAGCATAGTGAGTTAAGCAAATATGGCAGAAGATAAGGCTGAGAAGGAAGGAGACAGATCACAAAATACCTTACAGGTCATTATAAGGTCTTTGATTTTTACAATAAATAAAATGAGACACAATTACAGGTTTTAGAGAAGAGTGATATGATTTAGGTTGTTTTGAAATAATCACACTCTTTTCTACTGTATTTAAAACATTGTACGGGGACAAAGGTAGAATCAGGGAGAAAGGTCAGAAAGTTGTTCAGTAATATAGGCAAGAGGTAAATAGAATAGCTTAAACCAGAATGATAACAGTGTTTCTGAGGTAAGAAAAAAAGGCTGATTTATACTTTTCTATTTTTAAGGCAAAACCAATAGTATTTCCTGATGGACAAGAATTAGAGTGTGCAAGAAAAAAAGAGAACTGATGATGACTTTCAAATTTTGGCCTAAATAAATGTAAGGATGGAGTTGTCATCAACAGAGTTGGGAAAGACGATAGAAAGAACATGTTTGGAGTGGTGGTGATGGAAGTTGCACAGTTCAGTTTTGTTCTTGCTGGTTTTGAAATAGGTATTAGATATCAAAGTGGAGATGTTGAGTAGGCAGTTGTATCTCTGAGTCAGGAGTTATAAATTTTCCCAGTTTGAATGGTATTTAAAGATCAGCAATGGAAGGAGTAGAGATAATGGAGATGAGGAACTAAGCCCTAAGACACTCCAACATGTCCAAAATTAAGTAAGTGGGGGACCAGAGAAGAGACTAGCAAAGATAATTGAAAAGTAGACAGTGAGACAGAAGGAAGAAATAAAAACAGGAGAGAGGGATATCCTGGAAATCAAGTGAAAATTCAAAGAGGGGATAGTGATCAACTGTGTTAAATGCTGCTGATGTGTAAACTAAGATGAAGGTTGAGAATGGACTATTGGGCTTAACATCATAGAGGCTAGGGCAGTGGTTCTCCTAATGCCGTGACCCTTTAATACAGTTCCTCAAGTTGTGTTGACCCCCAACCATAAAATTATTTTCGTTGGTACCTCATAACTGTAATTTTGCTACTGTTATGAATGGTAATGTAAATATCTGATATTCAGGATGTATTTAGATGACTCCTGTGAAAGGGTCATTTGACCCCCAAAGTGGTCGCAACCCACAGGCTGAGAACCACTGGGCTAGGGAGAAAAAAAGAATTAACTTTTTAGAGTACCTCTCAGCCAGTTACTGTGTGAGGAATTTTAAATATTTTATCTTATTTAATTCTCTTAGCATTCCTGGGGCTTGGAGGGCATATATAAATGTTTTTCTTCCTATCATCAAGAAGAAATAAAACCTTTAAATATGAATACATTTGAAATGTAATCTATATATTTTTTCTCAATAACTAGTAAGTATGTTAGCAATGTGAACATTTATTAGGAAGTACATCAACTTTTCCAAATAAAAATAGATTTCTAGAAGAAACAATAGAATGGACATTGTCAGAGGTTGGCGGGGAGGAGGAAATAGAAAATCATTTTTCAATGCTATAACATTTCTGTTAAGCATGATGAATAAGTCCTAGAGATCAGTTGTATAACATAGTACCTACAGTTAATAATACAGAATTTTGTACTTTAAAATATGTTAAGAAAGTAGACCTTATGTTGTGTTCTTATCTTAAAAAAAGGGGAAGAAAGAAAGAAAAAAGAAGAAAAGAAAGAAACGGTACCACAAGCAAACACACGTAATGGATATGTTTAGTGCCTTGGCTGTGGTGATTCTGTCACTGGTGTATGCATATGTCTAAACTCATCAAGATGTATACTTTAAGTGTGTGCAATTTTTGTATACTAGTTATACCTCAATAAGGAAAAAAGTGACTCTTGTTTAGATCTATTGCAGTATTGATTCTCATTTTGAAGACAGTAATGGAGGTAACAGATCAGAGTTAGTTGAAATTTTTTAAATCTAAAATCTTTAATCTGTATTCTATTTGTAACAATGTAAAATATAGTTCTTAAAAACTATAGAAAATATTTTAATAAAAAATAAAAGATAAAAAATGAAACTTTAAAAATTATATATCAGGCATGTGCTCTTAGTTTGGCCAATTTTATTAAGTTGTCTCTAAACATTTTAAATTGGGCTTACGATTTTTTCATTTTTTATATGCATGAAACATTTGAAACGTGTGTGAGAGAGAAATATTTGTAGGGATGTGGGTGATGGTGGTATGTGTGTTCTTAGTTTCAGCAATGCCATTAAATTTATTAAATAATTTTAAAACTATTATTACATAATTTAGTTTCATATGTTTAATTCTGACTTGTGAGTACCTAATTCACAATGTCAAAATAATTGACCCAAACCGTGCGGTGTGGTGCTATATATATTTAGTAATAAAAATGATCCCTTGCTATCAGATAGACATTTAAAGAAATGTAATATATATAATGTACAGGTCAATTATGTTCCACGCTGAAATCCATCCATAAAATAAGTTGAAGTAACTTGTTTGAATCAACTTGGTGGAGAAAATTTTTAAACATGCATAATGTTAATGTGATAGGACAATTAACACATGTAAAGATTTGTGAAACAAATGAGACAAGTAATTATAATAAGGAATAGAAAGATAAAACATAATGTTGATTAGCTGCTTCCAATATTGGAATAATATTCTCAAAGGTTATTACCAACAACCCCTAAATGCTAAATCTAATGGCTTTTTATCAATTTTTATCTTCTTCAATATTCTTCCAATATTTTGCATTATTGAGCAACCACTCCCATAGAAAGACTCATTCAGCAAATCATTGCAGAATACTTTCTATATGACAGGCATTGTGCTAGGTACTGAAGATAAAATAAGACTAAATTCTGTTTCTTGTAGCACTCTAAAAAATAAAACATATATCCAATACTCAAAGAAGTTGCAGTAGAATGGGTTATGTGCTATCTTAGCAGTATGATGGAGCTTAGTCTTGAAGGTTAAGTAGGAATGGATCAAGAGAAGTTGAGCTATGGTGAGAGGAAGAAAGGGGAAGGAAGAGTAACATAGAGGTTATAGCATATGAACGGCCAAACGTAAGAGAGGAAATAATGCATTTGAGAAACTGAAAATGCTGTCATTCAGTATGTCATGATGTGAAGACTATTTGCATTTTCACAAACAGAAAATTCTCTCAAACCTTATTGTCTTTGTCCATATTAGTCCATTTGCCTAAATGTGGTTTTCTTACTATAGGTTTCCAAAATTCAGTTCAAGAGGCATGGACTCTGGAAAACCTTTCATATACACACTCTCTCTTATTCTTATATTATCTTTTTTCTTAGTCACTCTTCCAATTTTTGACCTAACTATTCTAATTTTTATGGTTAGAACCAAGTAGAAAATTTACTTATCTTTAAAAAAATTATCTATGACTCAAAAATACACCCTTGTTAAAAAAAGTAAACCTGGAAGTGAAGAGGTCAGTCACAGTGCATTTTAATTATTTATTGAATTACAAAATCTTACTGATACATAACAAGTTAGCATTATTGTCATTGCATAACATGGGACACACCTTGATTTTTCTTCTTCAGAACAGTAAAACAGTTTAGTTACAAATGTATAATTTATTTGTAAAAATCTGACAAAAGCAGTTTTAAATAGTGTCAATCCCTTAAAGTTAATATATATTTTCTCAGTTAATCTCTTTCCCACCACTGTGTGGTAACATTCGAAACACTTTCCTTTGTGCAGGGGTACATTACAAAATTTGCACATGTACTGCGTTTCACTGCGTAGTTTATGAGCGGCACACACACGACAATGACGTAAAACATTTTTATTTTTGCCGGTTCCAACTAGAGATTCCAATGTATGCTTCCTCATGTACATTGACAGTCTCCCTGGTGGATCCGATTTTACTTGTTTCCCACAAAAAATGTGTTTTAAATTATATATATTGTTTATAAAACAGTAGATAAAAATATTTTAGGTACTCAACCACTGTATTAAAAGTGTAGGAGCCATTTTTGATTAAATCTTATTTTAAAACAAATATTACATATGTGGTTTATAGAAAACAAATAAAAAGTGAATTATTATTCACAATATATTGTGCTCACTCTGCTTTTACAGCATGTATAACCACTTACTTGCAAAAAGGTTCTCCATCTTTGCATGCACAAGCAATATTCTCTGGGCAGAAATCTCTTACATTCCCTGGACAATCATCAAAGTCAGTCACAGATGTACAATTGGCTGTAAATAACATTCAAACATCTCTCAACAAATACAGAACAAATGTTTCAAAGTTGGCTAATACACATGTGAAAAGTTTTGCATGTTACAAAACTATTTTTGTTAAAGAGCTCTAAACTATGAAAAAGAAAATAGCTATGTGGTACTTTGAGAATGTTTAAATATTATAGTTCCAAGTACCAGTATCAAAAAAAAATCAAGATGAACAACAGACATGATTAAGTTATTATTTGAACTGATAGATTTCACAGCATGGCTTTAAAAAACAGTCAGTATACAGTATTATAGCCAAAAGGACATATAACATTTGAAATAAAGTTCTTTTGGACAAAACGTGCATATCATCTTTGGCTAAGGAATATAAAATTATCTATCCAAACTTTTCTACTCTCAAAATGCCTTGGTGGACACAAATTAGTCACCCTACTAGTAGACGACTGGGGATAGTAGGTACCTCAGCTTCAACTGTTAATGACATTTTGATATTTATAAGACTATCCTGGAGAGTCATTCTGCTAATAATATGGCTGAAGTATCCCTCCCAGCATTGTGGACTAAGCAAATATTTTCTAGAGTTAGAAAATTAGTGAGTAGAAAAATTTTTTAGTAGTTACAGGACCCATTAACAAGCACAGAAACTATAAGTTCAAGTAAGGGAGAAATATTTTGACCCTCTGCCAGCTTAAACACAGAGAAGAGATTCTATAGAGTGAGATTTAACATTGCCTGAATCCCAAGCCTCTGGGTGAATGTTTGGAGTTGGAGGTGGCTGGCAAGAAGGAAAAAGGTCTATAGAATCCAAAGGAAAATTGCACTTTGGAGAACATGTATTTCCCAACATAAAACATGACACACTGATTTTGCTACATACACGTATTTGAGGAAAAAAATGGAAGGGTCATATTAGAAAACATAATAGCGTTTTTAAGTGCAAACACAATACAGTACTTTAAAACAATTTCAATAACTCTATCCTTTGAATATGGAAACAACTTTAGTTGACCAAAATGGTCTACTGACTAACTACCCAAACTCACAAAAATCCCTCACCATAATTAGTGGATCTAATAGTGCTCCTTGGAGAAATTTAAATCACATCTGTTTTCAATAGGCAGTGTTTAGAAAAAGAATTGTACTTCTTGGCTTGGCAAATATTTTAGGCTATGATTTATACTAGTGGACATATGATTTGAACAACCTCTATCTACACTAATAAAAGAGAAACATGCACATTAACCATCACTCCGCTACACCCACCAGACAATCAAGAATGAGTATGCAAATTAACCCAACTAACATGGTGGTGGCCATGGAGCTGGAGCAAGCAGGAGGCTTGGGTTGCTCCCGGCAATGGAGGAAGCCAAGCTTCCTGCTTGCCCTGGCCAGCCCTGGCTCCACTCAAGGCTACAAAGTTTCAATTATAGAAGTTAAATAAATCCCAGATACCTGCTTCCAGCCTGCCCTAGCCTCCACTCAAGGAGGTGCTGGAAAAAAAGAAAAAGAAAAAAAGGAGAGGCTGGGAGGTTGGGTCACTGGGGGGTGTGGCCAGCCTGAAAACAGGCATCAGCCCCTCACCCAGGCTGGCCAGGCACCCCAGCAGGGACCCCCCACCCTGAAAGGGCTTTGGGCAGCCTGAAAACAGCCATCAGCCCCTAACCCAGGCTGGCCAGGCACCCCAGTGGGAACCCCCAGCCTGAAGGGGGTGTGGCCAGCCTGAAAATGGCCTTCAGCCCCTCACTCAGGCTGGCCAGGCATCTCAACTGGACCCCCACCCTGATCCGGGACACCCTTCAGGGCAAACTAGCCAGCCCCACCCATGCACCAGGCCTCTATCTATACTAATAAAAGGGTAATATGCTAATTAGACTGGTAGACCTTCCAGATGTTCTTCTGGACAAAGCCATGGTGGCAGGGCCAAGATAGAGGTGGTTAGAGGCCAAGAAGGGAGGGCAGTTGTGGGTGATCAGGCTGATGGGGGGTGGGGGCCACTGGGGGTAAGCAGACCAGCAGGGGAGCCAGTTGGGGGTGAGCAGGCCAGTGGGGAGGGAATATGGGGGCGAGGAGGCCATCAGGGGAGGTAGTTGGGGGTGAGCAGTCCAGTGGGGGGGGACAGTTGGGGTGATCAGGCTGGCAGGGGTGCATTTGGGGGCGAGCAGGCCAGTGGCAGGGGGCAGTTGGGGGTGAGCAGGCCAGCAGGCAGAGTGGTTAGGGGTAATCAGGAAGGTAGGCAGGCAGGTGAGTGGTTAGGAGCCAGCAGTCCTGAATTGTGAGAGGGATATTTGACTGCTGGTTTAGGCCCAGTCCCTGTAAACTGGCAGTAGGACATCCTTTGAGGGATCCCAAATTGGAGAGGGTGCAGGCCGGCCTAAGGGACACCTCCCCCCTGTGCAAGAATTTCGTGAACTGAGCCACTAATAAGTTAAAAAAACCAAAGTGCTGTTAAAGATAGTCTAAAACAATCACTAATATTGACACAAATAAAACTTTTAGTTGGTAGTTCATAGAATTTTTTTTTTCTCATTTCAAAATTTATTCACCTATATTTTCTTTTTATTTCATTGCTTAAAGTATTACAACAAGTGATAGATAAGTATTACAACAGATGATAGATAGATCTCCATTTTTTTCCCCTTGCCCTTCATGTCTGTCTCTGATCTCTGAGATAAATATAAAAAATTCTATGGTAGTTCATAGAATTTTTTATATTTATCTCAGAGATCAGAGACAGACATGATAGCTTCAAGAGAAAGAAATTATTTATCACATAAAAATAAACATCTTTAAAAAATAAGATACTTTCAGGTTTATAAATGTTTAGCAAAAAAACCTTTGCTTGGATTACTGTCTAGTCCCTTAGGCTACCTCCCATGGCCTTGATTCCCTCTCTAATTAAAATCTAATTATTTACATATTCACCCTATAGAAATAAAACAATTTAAAATTTTCTTACGTTGTTCACAATGTACAGTCAGAAAACAGCAGTAGATGAATAGAATTTGAGTCCATGTAAATTTGTAATCCATTGTAGTGGAAGCAAGACAGAAACCCAGGCAGTCACAACAAGTGTAATTACGAGAAGTAATCATCCAACAGAGATTGTAGGTGGTTTATATTGGAGATAAGTGACCATGGATTTTGAACTTTTTCTTTCCAGTCTACACAAATTACTGGTTAATCTTTTGCTTGTACACTTGATTGTAGATTTGCTTCCTCAAATCTACAGTTCCTATATATAGACCATATATAACTTGTATACTGCTTAAGTTTAGACCCAGCTATTTGGTTTTATAACAGCTATTCGTTAATCATTGTATTAAGTTTCATAATTTTCCAAAAACCCACACCTTATGCTATGACTGCAGTTTTCAATCCAGTTCAAAATCAGAGATCTCTATGTTGTCTCAAAGGGTAAGATTTCCTTCTTTTTTATAGCCAGGTAAATATAACAGATTTTTATCCTCTCATCTTCTGATGGAACCTTGAGCTGCTTCCAAATCTTGGCTATCTATCTATATATATAAAAGCCTAAGCAACCATTGCAACCAAAACAACCAAAAGGGTGACTAAACAAGCTGTGTGGGTGGCCAGGCTGACAGGGTGTTAGTGAGGGATGACCAAAAAACTAAACAAGCAGGCTGTGTGGGGTTGACCAAGCCTGCAGGGTGGGCAGTGAGGGGTGACCAAATGATTGAACAGCATGCGGTGTGGGGCGACCAGGCTGGCATGGGGGTCAGCAAGGGGCAACCAGACTGGTAGGGAGGAAGTTGGGGGAGACCGGGCCAGCAGGGGGGCAGTTGGGAGCAACTAGGTTGGCAGGGGGGCCAGTTGAGGGTTACCAGGCCAGCAGGAGGGGCAGTTAGGGGAGGTCAGGCAGGCAGGCAGGTGAGCAGTTAGGAGCTGGTGGTCCCAGATTATGAGAGGGATGTCCGACTGCTGGTTTAGGCCTGACGCTCGTGCACAAGCAGCCGGGTGCCAGGGAGCTGGGGTCGGGGCAGCAAGGAGCCGCTGGGAAGCTGGGGGCAGGGCAGCACATGTGGATGCTGGTGAAGTTCCCGCCTGGCTGGTGTGCACATGCAGGTGCTAAGGAGCTGGGGTCCAGGTGGAGTGCAGATGCTGGGGAGGTGGGGTCGGGCAGCATAAGCAGAAGCAGGGGGAAGCTCCCGCCCTGCTGGAGTGCGTGCATGGACACTGGCAGAGGTTGTTTCTCCATGGCCATTTGTGCACATTCCGGCACCAAAAGGCCAGTGTCCCTGGGACAGGCGTCCTCAGGAGCCAGGGCACCCTGACCCTGTAGGCCCATGCCCAGGTCCATGCATAGGCCCGGAGCGACCAGGGTCCTGAAATATGACAGAGGGTGCACATCAGGCTGAGGGGACTCCTACCTCCCCCCTGCCCCTGCACAAATTTCATGCACCAGGCCCCTAGTATATAAATAAACTCCTAATATGCAAATAGACTGAACAGCAGAACAACCAAACAACTGGTCGCTATGATGTGTGCTGACCACCAGGGGGCAAACGTGGAACATGGCAGGTTTTGGCAGCAGGCAGCAGACTGCGGAACATGGCGGACATAGGCTGTGGCAGAATGGTAGAGCAGGTGAGCAGGGGCACTAGACCAAGGTGGGGTGCTGGTCGCTGTCACCAGGATGAGTCTCTGATGGTTACTGAAAATTCTTTGCTCCCACATGCCACAGTCCCATTGCACCTGCTGTCAGCACCAGCCTTGCTCATACCCACTGCTGGCTCCTGGCACCAGCCCCGATTGCTCAGTGCCATCAGCAGGTGTAAGTGGCAGCTCTCAGCCCCAATTGTCCCTGTGGGCTTTCCACCTCCCCCAGCTCCTGAGAGGTGATTGGGGCAGCAGCCACCACTCACACTCACTGACAGTTCAGGCCCTGCTCACACCCACTGCTGGAGCCAGAACCAATCGATTAGTGCCATCAGTGGGTGTGAGAGGGGCCAGCACCATCAGTGCATGGGAGCAGTGGCAGCAGGATCAGTGCTGCTGACAGACAGGGGACCAGGAGCAGTGGCGGGAGAGGCTGGGCTGGGGTACCAAGGATGGGCTGAGATCCACCCCTGTGTCCACTGCAGCCTTGCTGCCCACAGTTTCTTTCAAGGTGCACAAATTTGTGCACTGGGCCATAGTTGTAAATAATGCTGCAAGGAACCTAAGGATGCTTATATTCTTCTAAATTAATTTTTTGGGCTTCTTAGATATATTCCCAGATGTATAATCACTGGGTCATAAGTTAGTCCCATTTTTTATTGTTTGAGGAAATTTTATACTGTTTTCCATAGTGGCTGCAGCAATCTGCATCCCCACCAATAGTACACAATGGTTTCCTTTTCTGGACCTGGAGAGCATTTTGCTAAGTGAAGTAAGTCAGTCAGAGAAAAACAAGTACCATATGATTCACTTATACATGGAAGTCTAATAAACAAAAAGAACTTACAAACAAAATAGAGACACACTCATAGATAGAGAGCACCCACCCACCATTGTCAAGAAGTAGAGGGATTGAGCATAAAGGAAAAAAGAGAGATAAAAAAAATTCCACATGGATAACAGTGTGGTAATTGCTGTGTGGGTGTGTGGAGGTGGGAGAGGATATAGGGGAGGAACATGGTGATGAAAGGAGACTTAACTTGGGAAGGTGAACATGCAATAGAGTGTATAGATGATGTGTTGTAGAGTTGTGTACCTGAAACCTGTATAATTTTGTTAACCAGTGTTGCTCCAATAAATGAAATTAAAAAAAACACAAAATGGCTCAAATCTAATTTGATGGCACACACAAAAATAAATTACTTCCATAAGCGTATCAAAAAAAAAAATCAGAGATCTCTGACCCTAAGACATCAAGCCTCCTAAGCAGTAATCTGAAGATATTATTGGATATCACTGGTAAAGAGAAGAGATGAAGAAATAGAAAAAAAAGAAGTGGAAGAAGGCAGAAAGAGAAACAGAAGAAAGAGAGCTGCCAGGAAGAAAAATAAAGAGTAGATGGGGCTTGGCCAGTGTGGCTCAGTGGTGACTCGTGAACCAAGAGGTCGCCAGTTCTATACCCGGGTTGTGGGCTCAATGCCCAGTGGGGGATGTGCAGGAGGCAGACCATTGATGTTTCTCTCTCATCAATGTTTCTATCTCTCTATCCCTTTCCCTTCTTCTCTCTCTAAAATCAATAAAAATAAATGTTTTAAAAAAGAGTAGATGGGGAAAGAAGTAATAAGCAGTGCAATAGACAAAGATGTAATCCAGCTGGGACACCAGGCTTTCATTAGGACTCTTCCTTATATTCATTCATATTTACCCCTCACACCTTTTCTTCTTTTTTAAAAAAATTATCTTTATAGTTGAAAGTATCACAGATGTTCCCTTTTTTCCCCATTGACCCCTGCTAGCCCACCTCCAGCCCCTGCCCCAGACCTTCACTACACTATTATCTGTGTCCATGGGTTATGCATATAAATTCTTTAGTTAATCTCTTCCCACTCACCCAAGCCTGTCCTCTATGATTCATCATACTGTTCTATGCTTCTATGTCTATGAATTTATTTTGTTCATCAGTTTATTTTGTTCTTTAGATTCCAAATATGAGTGAGATATTTGTCTTTTTCTGGCTTCTTCGGGTCCCTCCATACATTTACAGCACAGAATATTATGCAGCAGTAAAAAAGAAAAATCACCCTTCTATTCTTAAGTCCACATTTGTCAGGATGTTAGTTCATATATTGCTAGTCTTACCTACCATATATATTTCCATCAGGTCATTTTTTATAAATCATTAACTTTGTACCCCCTGTATAACTCAGACTCTACTATTTCTTCTACCTATGGACAACTATATTTTATGTACTGTTTCCTGCTTGTAATTTGTCCATCATTGTACTTTATTCTCCACTCCTTCTTCCTGACATCCAATAAAATGGCAGTATCATGAACTCCAGGTTGAACCTTCATGCCTCCTGTTAATATAGATAACTTTTGCCCTGACTGGTTTCGCTTAGTGGATGGAGGATCGGCATGCGGATTGAAGGGTCCCAGGTTTGATTCGGGTCAAGGGCATGTACCATGGTTGCGGGCACATCCCCAGTAGGGGGTATGCAGGAGGCAGCTGATCCATGTTTCTCTCTCATTGATGTTTCTAATTCTCTATCCCTCTCCCTTCCTCTGTGTAAAAAATCAAATATATATATATATATATATATATATATATATATATATATATAGAGAGAGAGAGAGAGAGAGAGAGAGAGAGAGAGAACTTTTAATCTACCTGGCCTATCTTGACCCAGTATGATTTATATCTTTCCAATTATTGTTTTCTGATTTAAAAACAATGTCCTTGTTTCACAATACTTATAGCAGTAAAAATATGTACTTAATTTTATTAGTGCAATATTATGAGAATATATACACATATATATATTTGTTGTTTTTAAAGATAAACTATAAAATTAGCAATTTATTAAATTTTTAAATTTATTTCAATGGTTAAGGAAAAAAAATATGAACAAAAGACCGAAATAGACACTTTTCAAAACAGGACATACAGAAGGCCAAGAGACATACAAACACATACACAAAATCATTAGTTATCTGAGAGATGAAAATCAAAACAATAATGAGGTATCATCTCACACCTTCCAGAATAGCTATCATCAACAGATCAATAAATCTACAAGTGCTGGTGAGGATGTGGAGCAAAAGGAACTCTAGTGCACTGCTGGTACAACTCCCTTGCCAACCTGATCAATGCCTAACTTCTCCCCTGAGAGCCTGGTTACCCCTAACTGCCCTCCCCTGCTGGCCTGATCGCCCACAACTACTTGTGTCCACATGGGGGCGGCCAGCTTTACCACATGGGGGAAGCCAACTTGTGTGTTGGAGTGATGATAAATTTGCATATTACTCTTTTATTAGATAGGATTATTTCTGTCTCCCCCAATTAGATAGTAAGTTTCATGAAGGCCAGATACTATTTGAGTAGAGAATTGAATAGAAACCAAAACACTGTAACAGAAATGAAGAACAGCTGTAATGGTCTTATTATCAGATTAGACATGGCTGAGGAAAGAATCAGAACTGGGAAGTATGTCAATAGAAACTTCACAAATTTAAATGCAAAGAGAAAAAAAGAATAAAAACCCAGAACAGAATACCAAAGAACTATGGGACAATTATAAGCGGTGTGACATACCTTATGTATAATGGGAATACTAGAAAAGAAGAAATATTTGAAGTAATAATGGCTGAATACTTTCCAAAATTAATGTCAGACACTGAAACTAGGGACCTTTGTGATTTTTATTAAATTTAGCTTCAAGCTCTAGCTCTAGAAAGTATCTCTCTCTCTCCTTTTATGCCTTGGAGATCTAGCTTTAACTCCCGTAATCAGCAACCTCTGATGCAGCAGAAGACAGTAGTCTGAACCTGACTAATGGTCACATGGTCCAGACCTCTGGCAAGTTAAGGATAACATTTTGACCTAGTTTATGTTCCAGTTTCTGAGCCTTAAGGTTAAACAACCCACCTAACTACCTTCCCAGGAAACCATACAGAGGGACATGGGAACTGACTGCAGGAATGTGCTTAAAACCTGAAGGAATAATTTATTACCTTTACCTCACCTCCCAGCACAACCCTGAACCCCTAACCCATGGTGTCTTGTGATTTTGGCCTATATAATCTATAATTAATATGCCATTGGGGAATTCTGGCTTTTGAGCATTAGTTTTTTATTCTCCTGGATGATACAATTCATCAATAAAATAGCTAATATTTCTCCACTACAATTTTTAGTGTCTATTGTTTGGCTCTACTAGCACTGGGTGGACAAACTCTCTTTTGTAACAACACCAAACCATTAGTCAGAAACCTCAGAGAGCACTAAGTGGGATAAATATCAAAAGCTCTACTTCTAGGTTTATCATATTCAAGTTGCAGAAAACCAAAGATAAAGAGAACCATTGAAAGAAGCTGGTGGGGTGGGAGGAGAAATTTATTACAGTAATCAAATAGAGATTTTGATGACTCATACTAGAGTGGCATCAGAGAAGTTAGAGAAGAGTGGTTGAATTTGGGTTATATTTTGAAGATAAAGCTAACATAATTTTCTGATGGATTGGAAATCGGATGCAAGAATAGTAGAGGTGAGGAGCAAGACACATTTATGGCATCTAGCATGGGACAAAACAGGAATTCTTAAATTTAGTCATCTCAATTACTTTCACATATTATTACAGACCTTTAACACACTAAGTAATAATTTTCACAAGGTGAAATTGAAGTTATCTATATCTATCTATCTATCTATCTATCTATCTATCTATCTATCATCTATCTATTTATGTGCCTAAGTGACCATTCGACCAGTAGCTATGATTCACACTGACCACCAGGGGCAGACGTTCAACACTCAGGCATGGAAACATGGAACAGACTGATGAATCTCAGAGGGAAATGGGGAGAGGGGAGGGCGGGAAGAGATTAACCAAAGATCTTATATGCATACTAGAGGCTGGTGCTTGGATTCGTGCTCCGGTGAGATCCCTCAGTCTGGCCTGCAGGGATTGGGCCAAAACTGACCCGGTGGGGTCACTCGTGCACTGGTGGGGTCCTTTGGCCTGGCCTGCAGGCATTGGGCAAAATCCCTGCACTGGGCCTCCAACATCACCCAAGGGGTCCAGAATTGTGAGAGGGAGCAGGCCAGGCCAAAGGACCACCTTGCACCGGGCCTCTAGTTATGTAATAACCT
Source organism: Murina feae (assembly GCA_004026665.1). Lineage (NCBI taxonomy): Eukaryota > Metazoa > Chordata > Mammalia > Chiroptera > Vespertilionidae > Murina > Murina feae. The sequence goes on along the minus strand of PVJC01024002.1, from coordinate 2,050 downwards.
TCACCTTCTTGGCCCTTGCCATTGAGCCTTTATATATAAACTTCTCTGCACTGACTTCCATCCTTAACTCCTTCATTCTTATCTCAGTGGATGAAGTATTTCCCATATCTTAACAAATCCCATCCTTCCATTTATGTTACAGATCCCATCCTCTTCTGCTTCTTTATGATCCTTCTTCCTTGACTGTTCTCTCTCTCCTGAATCTACAAATTCTTCCTAAATGCTGATTTAAACATAGTCAAGTCTTTTCAGAGAGGGTGAGAGGGAGAAAGGGAAGGAAAGAGACAGGGAGGAACAGAAGGAGGTAGGCAGGGAGGGAGAGAGACCTCCATCAGCTCATTGTCGCTCAGTCATCACTATTCCTCTCCTCTTCTTCACAGTACAGCTATTTGGAAGAGTAATATTTAATCACTGTTTCTAGACAACTTCTTGTCTACTCCTCAGTCTACTGTAGTCAGTATAATTCCATTCCCTTCATTACACTGAAATTGAAACTGTACTCAATAAGGTTATATATAACCTATTTGTTGCTAAATCCAGTGGATACTTTCTGATCTTTATCTACTGTGAAACTTTGAAGTCTTTGACTGGTGGCCACTCCCTTCTAGAAACTCTGCTCCCTTGGCCTATGTGGCATAACTATCTTCTTGACTTTCCCCATAGCTCTATAGACAGATTTTTTTTTACAATCTTCTTCAGGTGTTTTTCTTCTTAAATTTAGTTTACAAAGATTGGTACTTTTTAGAATTCTGTCATTTGGGTTTTGATATTCTCACTTTTTGTTCTACATATAGTAATCTCTGTGATTTTTATCAATTACCATCTGTCTTTAAGCCTAAATCAATGTCCAGCCCAGGTGTCCAACAGCTAATTAAATAACTCTGCATGAAAATTTCAAATATACCTCAAATTTGATATGAGTGACCTCAAGTTTTCCTCCTTATCTGTTCCTTCCCCTCTTTATATATAACTAGGGGCCCAGTGCACAAAAATTTGTGCACTTGGGGGGGGGGTGTCCCTCAGCCCGGCCTGCCCCCTCTCACAGTCCGGGACCCCTCAGTGGATGTCCTCCTGATGGCCACAGTCTGGCAGCGGAGCAGAGCAGGTGCCATGTATGTGTGTGTGTGCCCACACATGTGTGTGTATTTGTGTGTGCCCACTGGGGGCCTGTCCCCAGCTGCACTGTCCTCAGAGCAGGCACTCCATGTGTGTGTGTGTATGTATGAGTGTGTGTGTCCCTGCCTGGGACCTTCCCCTAGCTGCATAGGAGGCTCGGAGCAGGTGCCCCATGTATGTGTGTATGCTTGTCTCTGTGTCTGTCTCCTGGGGGCATAGTGCCAGCCACACTATGGAGACTTGGAGAAGGCACCCCTCTGTATTGATTTCTCAGGCTCCTGGCCTCACCTGTGTGTTGTTCTCTCCCTTGAGCTGTGGCCGGGGCTGGGTGCTGCCTGCCCCCTATGCTTGACTACTCCCAGATCACCAGATCACGGTGGCGACTAAGGAGCAGGCCCTGATGCTTGCTGCCTGGCGGCTGTACATGCCTGCTGGCAATACAATCATGGTTGCTGGAGCAAGGCCCTGCTACTTGGCCCTACTCCTGGCCCTGCCCCTGCGTGCCTGCTGGCAACACAGACCCGGGTGGCGGCCAGGAGCAAGGCCCTGCTGCTTGTCCCTGGCATTTGGAGCCTGCTCAAACCCCATCACCACTGCTTCCTGTCCCTGTGAGGGTGTCTGCTCAAACTCCATTGCTGATGCTGCCTGTCCCTGTGCTCATTCCTGCTCAAACCCCATCGCCACTGCTTCCTGTCCTTGTGCTCCTTCCTGCTCAAACCAATGGCTACTGTTTCCTGTCCCTGTGCTCATTCCTGCTCAAACCGATTGCCACTGCTTCCTGTCCCTGTGCTCATTCCTGCTCAAACTCAATCGCTGTTCCTGCTCAAACCAATCGCCACTGCTTCCTGTCCCTGTGCTCCTTCCTGCTCAAACCTGTTGCCACAGCTTCCTGTCCCTGTACTCCTTCCTGCTCACACCCGATTTCAGTTCCTGC
>PVJC01024001.1:0-25861 GCA_004026665.1 Murina feae | reverse complement strand
GTGAACAGGCTGCCTAATTCGATGACACGAATCCAGGTGCCAGCGACACCCACCCTGCTTCTCCGCCTGCGAGTTGTCACTCTCTCTAAGATCCTTGCTCCTCCTGCACAGGTGGAACCTAAACTCTCCCGAGATGACAGGGACCTTTTCCTACGTCCCCTCTGGTCCTCCTGTCACCGAGCAGGAGGCCACCTTTCTGAAGCCCGGGCTTTCTCCCCCAAGTGGCGACGACTTCGGTGGCCCGGTTTGGCCATCTGTCCATCCTCCTCGCCACCCACGGTGTGGCCTGCGTCCCGCTCTGAGCCCAGTGCGACGCCCACCTGCAGGTGACACTCGGAGACCGGCTCTCCGTCCCGGGAGCCCCTTTTCTCCTCCCTCCACCCTCTAAAAATCGTTAGCGAATTGAACAAGAAAATCCAATAATGTCTTTGTAGAGGAGATCAGCACGTTGAAAGTAATAAATATGTTTAGTAAACAAAGGTTCTGGGAACTAGCAATGTGGCGCACGACATAATAAGAGTCTAGAGAAGCCACTGGCAGCTCATGAAGCTTCATTGGTGGCACACCCGTCAGGCCCGATGGGTGGGAACGAGCTACGTGTGAAATCAATTCCCACAGCGCGAGCATTCCACTTCGATCTGAATCCTCTCAGGACCGCCGCCGCCACTAGCCTGCAGTGTGCAGTGGTGTGTCCCAAACAAGGCTCTCCGTTGTGCTAACATCTTAATTAACGACTAAAAAGATAACCAACAGCACAGAATGCATTCTGAACCATATTCAATTCCCAAGTGCTACGGGAATCCCTGACATTAGATTACACACACAGAATCCTAACACGAATCAGACGTAGGTGTAAATTCTTAAGAGTTTACCCTGCTCGCAAGGGGCACACTGGGCGGGGGCAGGTCATGGACAGCTTGCGGGTCAGGCCAGGGTGACAGAGACGGAGACGGACAGAGACGGAGACAAACAGAGACAGAGACGGAGACGAACAGAGACAGACAGAGACGGACATGGACAGAGATGGACAGAAACGGAGAAGGACAGAGATGGAGAAGGACAGAGACGGAGACAGACAGAGACGGAGACGGTCAGAGACAGAGATGGACAGAGACAAAGACAGACAGAGATGGAGATGGACAGAGATGGAGACAGACAGAGACGGAGATGAACAGAGACAAAGATGGACAGAGACGAAGACGGACAGAGATGGACAGAGACGGAGACGGACGGAGATGGAGATGGACAGAGATGGAGAAGGACAGAGACGGAGACAGACAGAGACGGAGATGGTCAGAGACGAAGACAGACGGAGACGGACAGAGACGGAGACGGACAGAGATGGAGATGGACAGGTGTCTCTGGCACTAGAGGAGGTCACTCTCAACCCTTGGGACCTGATCAGATGCCACACAAAGATGGCTGCAGCGCTGGGCCCTGCTGTCCTCGCCCACGACAGGGACCCACAGGCCATGGGTGTGGAGGGCATGTTTGCTGTGCCCGTGAGCCACTGGCCACTGACCACGAGGCCAGCAGCTGCCAGACCTGGAGGGTCCCTAAGAAGATGCACAAATGCAGAGACGGGATGAGCACGAACGCGGGGATGCGAGGGGCGCAGTGTCTTTCTGACGGGCCTCCCAAGAGGAAACCAGGGGGTTGGGGAGGGCGAGAAAGAACCAGAGAAGAAAATTCCCCAAATTAATGGGAAAGCAGCCGCTTGAGCTAGAGGGGCTCAGGGAGGACGGGGCTCAGGGAGGACAGGGCTCAGGAAGGACGGGGCTCAGGGAGGACGGAGCCCAGGGAGGACAGAGCCCAGGGAGGACGGGGCTCAGGGAGGACGGGGCTCAGGGAGGACGGAGCCCAGGAAGGACGGGGCTCAGGGAGGACGGGGCTCAGGGAGGACGGGGCTCAGGGAGGACGGAGCCCAGGGAGGACGGGGCTCAGGGAGGACGGGGCTCAGGGAGGACGGGGCTCAGGGAGGACGGAGCCCAGGGAGGACGGGGCTCAGGGAGGACGGAGCTCAGGGAGGACGGGGCTCAGGGAGGACGGAGCCCAGGGAGGACGGGGCTCAGGGAGGACGGAGCTCAGGGAGGACGGAGCTCAGGGAGGACGGAGCTCAGGGAGGATGGGGCTCAGGGAGGACAGAGCCGCTGAACGGGAATCGCGAGCCAGACCCACCCCCAGTGCTGTGCTGGGACGTATCTCAGGAACCCCAACTCCACGGGGAGTGGGACACAGAACCCCTAAAAGAGACAGCTGGACGGGAGACAGCTCCACCGGCCACACAGGCGGCTCTGGGGCGCATGCCTGTGAACTCGGATTCCAACACGAGTAAAATTAGATCCGTGTGGGAATAAACATATTTTTAGTCACCCAAGGGCTGTGAGCGCATTCCCACTCACAGATGTTAGCAGGATGCTCTTCGGAGGAGACACACCAGGGAGATGAATGCGAATGTAAGCCGGGGGCCGAGGAGAGAAGCCCGTGGCACCTCCGAAGCAGGCAGGGGGAGTGGGGTCACCGTGGACCCACAATTAGAACTAAGGACAGCGGGGGACTCAACTCGCAGCCTCAGCCCAGGGTACTGGCATGGCCAGTCCTCGCCGCGCAGGGAGGACACTGGCGCAAAGACACAAACGGGTGAAACACACGCCTCCAGGTCAGGGAAGATGCGAACATTCTCGACAAAACACCAGCGCACGGAAGCCTCCATGTGTCACAACAGAGCTTAACTCCGAGCCGAAAAATGGCTCAATCCTAGCGTCGCTGTTTTTTAAATATTTTTTATGGATTTTTTACGGAGAGGGATAGAGAGCTGGAAACATCAATGAGACAGGAGCATCGTGGGTCGGCTGCCTCCTGCACGCCCACATTGGGGATCGAGCCTGCCACCGGGCATGTGCCCTGACCGGGAAGCGATCCAGAACCTCGTGGTTCCTGGGTTGACGCTCACCCGCCGAGCCCGCCGGCCGGCTGCTTTTTATCCTGAAGCTATTGAAGGGGCAGAGCGATCTGTTTCACTCCCATGAGGTGATTTCCGGATCTCTGGCCAGCAATCGTGCTGTGTTTTTACTAGAGCCAAAAACAAAACACGGACATCCGCGAGATTTCTGTCCCTGGCGCCGTGCTCGCGACCCTACGCCCTGCACTAGACCAGCAACAGGAATAGGAATACGGGGAGGGGGAAGTAAATCAGAACTAACGGAGCAGTTTCTACTCAGAAAAACCAAGGCGATCCGTTGACAAGCATTTAGCAACCCTTCGATAGGAAAAGGACTGGAACAGGCTTTATAGACGAGGGGGGGGAGGGGGGGAATACGAAGAGGGGGTTCCTGAAAACCACGACTCCCACGGGAGCACAGACATCTAACAACACGACGCGAGACCGGCCCGCCGGGCAGTAGCCTGCAGCGCTCCCGGGAGCGGCTGCACCACCTGAGCGAGGGGCGCGGCATCTGTCGGGCCCCACACGAGCATCCGGGGTGCCGCGAGGCCTCGCCGTGAGCCCCTGCACATCTTCGAAGGTGAGCCCGCCAGGGGACTGTTACGCATTGTCTGTTCAAGAAAAAACAAAGTCGCCCTGCGTCCTTCAAGGGGGTGGCTACACAGCGCGTGAGGCAGCCCACGAGTACACGGTGACGTGTCCTGGGGTGGCCCGCCTGAAACCTACATACCGTCATCCCTATTAGCGCGAAATCAAAAAGCAAAACAGAGAGAGGGACAGTGTAATGGGCATGTGCCCTGACCAGGAATCGAACGGGGACCTCTTGGTTCATGGATCGACGCTCAACCACTGAGCCACACCGGCCAGGCTGGCGTATTCCTTTATAATCAACTAGGGGCCCAGTGCATGGATTCCTGTGCATTGAAATTAATTAGAAGGTGGCTGGTGGGGTGGGACTGGGCAAGACGGGCGACAGACACATCCTGGAGCCAACCTCCCATGGTCCCTCCCCGGCTGGCTGCACCCGGGGTGGCACTAGGGCTTGAAGGGTGTCTGGAGTGAGTGGGGTCCCTCTGGCAGATGCAGGCCCCTCGGCCTGGCTTGTGGAGATCAGGCCGAAACTGGAAGTCCGACATCCCCCAAGGGGTCCCGGAATGTGAGAAGGCACTTTCTCTGCAAAGTTGCTGTCGCTCAGCAGCTCCTGTATTGAGTGTCTGCCCCCTGCTGGTTATAGCGTGTCATAGCTACTGGCTGGTCGGCAGGTGGGTTAGGCTTTTATATATATACTTAGGGCCCGGTGCACAAAAATTTGTGTACTGGGGGCATGGGGGTGGGGGTCCCTCAGCCCGGCCTGTGCCCTCGGTGAGGGGCTGAGAGCCATTAGTGCAGGCCTGGACGTTTCCCACCGGAGGGCCCACGATTGCACACGCCTGGTGGGCCCACACCGCTGAGGGGACATACCTGGCGCAGAGTTGGGTGGCAAGCCAGGGGCGGACGCTGGTGCAGAATCCCTCGGTGGGGCCCTGCTGCTGAGCACACACACCCGGGGTGGAGCTGGGCAGTGGACTGGCTTCGGATTCTCCACACTGTGCAGCAGACGCTCCCGCACGCCCTGTGGAGGTCCCTGGGGGGCGGGTGAAGGTAGCGGACCCTGGACGGGTGTTCCTGGACACCCTGCAGAGGCCCCCAGGGCAGAGCCAGGCAGTGGACCCAGGACAGGCGTTCCTGGATGTCCCGCAGAGGCCCCCGGGGGGCAAAGCCAGGCAGCAGACCCAGGACGGCTGCTCCTGCACAGCCTGCAGAGGCCCCGTGCTCCTGCATGCCCCGGGGAGGCCCCCAGGGGGTGGAGTCAGGCAGTGGACCCGGGACAGGCACTCCTGGATACTCCTCGGAGGCTCCCGGGGGCGGAGCTAGGCAGCAGACCCAGGACAGCTGCTCCTGGACGCCCCGAGGAGGCCCCAGGCCAGACCCCCCTCCCACTGAGCTGACACACCTGGCACAGCTATGCCGGCCGCGGAGGCCCCAGTGCAGAGCCGCCCTGCCAGCCTCCATCTTGGCTGGGTTAATTTGCATACAGCTGCTCTGATTGGCTGGTGGGCGTGGCTGTGAGCAGAGGCTCAGCCAGCCTAGGCAGGCAGTTGCAACAGTTTGCTCTAGTTCCATGGCTGTTGGCCTCCATCTTGGCTGGGTTAATTTGCATACAGCCGCTCTGATTGGCTGGTGGTAACGGTCAAATTTGCATGTTTCTCTTTTATTATATTAAATAGAAGATATTCACTACATTTCCAAGAAGTTTCTGCTTAAAATACAGGAGGCCGTTGTTCAAGGTGCAAGTAACAAACTCCACCCTCCTCCTCTTACTCGGTCGGCAAGCTCCGTGCGGACTGCTCTGCACACGGCTTCTCCCGGGAGAAAGCAGCCGACGTGGGACACTGGTTTTATCGCAGGCGTGGGCGCCCTATAAACACTCCTGTCAGGTAGAAGCATAAGCATAAGCCCCGGCCGTTTGGATCCGTGGAGAGAGCATCAGCCAGAGGACCAAAGGCTCTCCAGGTCGATTCTGGTATAAGGCACGTGCTCGGTTGCAGGCTCAATCCCTGGGCCATGCGAGGCACGTGCAGGGGGCAACCCCTCGGTGTGTCTCTCTCACATCAATGCACCTCTCTCCCATCCTCCTTCCACTCTCTCAAAAATCAGTGGAAAAATATCCTCAGGTGACCATTAACAAAACAAAGGACTATGCCCTGACCGGCTTGGCTCAGTGGATAGAGCGTCGGCCTGTGGACTCAAGGGTCCCAGGTTCGATTCCAGTCAAGGGCATGTACCTTGGTTGTGGGCACATCCCCAGGGGGTGGTGTGCAGAAGGCAGCTGGTCGATGTTTCTCTCTCATCGATGTTTCTAACTCTCTATCTCTCTCCCTCTGTGTAAGAAAATCAATAAAATATATATTTTTTAAAAACAACAAAGGAATGAATAAAAATTTTAAAAAGACCCCCACGCTGCCCTGCTGGTTTGACGCAGTGGATAGAGCATCGGCCTGGGGACTGAAGGGTCCTGGGTTCGAGTCACGGTCAGGGCACATGCCTGAGTTGCAGACTATCCCCAGTAAGGGAGGTGCAGGAGGCAGCCATCTATGATTCCCCCCTTCCCCCGCCATCCCTTCCTCTCTCTGAAATCAATAAAAATATATATTTAAAAGTAAACGATAAATAGAAAGGCCGCCATGTTCAATGCCAGGACGTCTTCCAGAGTTCACGTCTACCTCCTTTCCGCCTGCTTGTAAGCTGTTTCCCAAGCAGGAAGCTACGATAACGGCAGTGTGTGGTACCTCCCCACCGGACCCCAGGACGGGGACAGAGACGGGAGGTGCAGAGACGACGACACTGAGTGGGGAGCGCCCTGCACGTCTCTAAGCCGACCTCTGACCCTCTTCTCCATGAGTTTCATCGTGGCAACTGCCCTGGGTCTCACCTAGTTTACAGGCGACGATTTGTCATAAAACCTCCGCATCACACCCTCCTCTGTGTCTCACCTGGAATCGAAGTGCCACAGCAGCCTGAGCCCACCCTCCTCCACCTGAGAACCCAGGACGAGTCTGTCTCCCAGGGTCCGACACGTCGCATTGCTTGCTGTCCCTCCACGGAACCGGACCCCGCTGCCGACATGTTTAGGGGTCAAAGGCTCCCTCTCTGTCTCTGCACCGCACACACACACACACATGCACACACACACGCACATGCAATCGGAAATGTAGTTTTTCAATTTCTGTGACGGAGATTCTAAATGATAGAAACAGTTCTGCTTCCCTCACTGAATCATCACTCTTGGAGGTGCATAATGGACCCTGAAATAGAGAAGCGTTTACCAGTGTTGGTGAAGGGGCAGCACATACACACGTTAACGTTTAACTGGAAACGTATCTCCCCCTGAGACAGAGACTCCCTCCGTTCCCTAGTGTCCTCGTGGGTGAACGCTCCTTCTCAGGGAGGAAACAGTCCGACAGTGCCGGCGTTTCTCACAGCCACAGGCCCAGGGAAGGCAGGCTCCGTCAGCAAGCAGATGGCGACGTAAGCACTTTGTTGCTGCAATGACCCTCAATTCCTGGAACCCCTTCAGAAATAACTATTTTATTAATTAGATGATAACTCCATTATATCATCTTCCAATTATGTTAAAAGCAAGAACTTGGAAACAGAAAGTAATTTTTACCCATTCATTACCGTCATTACCTCTGCCCACAGGGAGATGGCTCTGGACTGGCCTTCCCTCGGGAGCCCCACACCTGGGCTACCTGCCAGATTCAAGTCGGGGGCACCCAAGATGCATGCTTCTCCTTCACATAGCGGGAGGAGGGTGCATGTGAGACGGAGGAGGAAAAGGATGTAAAAGCATAACTCAAACACCTCCCCAGGCCAATATATTTTGAAAAATCACCTGTGAAAATTGAAATGAGAAAATTAATTTCCTTAAAACGATCCTGTATCTTGTTCTCCATTTAAAACACACACACACACACACACACAACACACAAAACAACGGTGAGCTCTGAATGGTTTGGCTGAAGTGGATAGAGCGCTGGCCAGCAGACAAAAGGGTCCCTCCCAGGTTTGATTCCGGTCAAGGGCACATGCCTGGGTTGTGGGCTTGATCCCCAGTGGGGGGCATGCAGGAAGCAGCCAATCAATGATTCCCTCTCATCACTGATGTTTCTCTCTCTCTTCCTTTCCCTTCTTCTCCGACATCAATAAAAATATATTTTTAAAAAACCCAAAACATTGAGCCCAGCCACGGTGGCTCAGTGAGTGAGCATCCACCTATGAACCAGGAGCTCTCAGTGTGATTCCCCGTCAGGGCACACACCCAGGTTGGAGGCTCCATCCCCAGCAGGGGCCATGCAGGAGACAGCTGACCAGTGGATCTCAGCATTGATGTGTGTCTCTCTCTCCCTCTCTCTGAAATCAATAAAAACATATTTTTTAAAAAATTGGTGCATTGTAAGAGCAAGCATCTCCGTTTTGTGAAAAGTAATGAAAGAACCATAACTAAAATCCTAAAATCAGAGTCAGGACAGCCTGCAGGAGGCGATCTCACACCCAGCACGTCATGTCAATTACTCCAGGGGGGAAGTGCAGCTCCTTCACCGCCTCAGCAGAAGGAAGAAGATTTTCCCCTTGCCCAGCAACAAGCCCAGCCAATAGAAACACGGCAGCTCAGCCAGTGAGAAGCCATCATCCCCTGAGGTCTAACTTTCCTCCAGTGAAGGCTCGTGCTTTCTGTTGCAGCGACTTCCTATCCCACCCTCTGTTCTGTGGAAGCCCACTCCCCTGTGTGCCCCCCAGAGCATCGCTCTGCTGGCTGGATGAGATGCTGGCCTCGTCATTTCATAAAGCCAGTTAGACCTTCTTCAAGCTTACTGTCCAATTCTGTTTATTAGCCGTCTAGAGACCGCTGTGGTAAGAAACAAGGAATAAAACAAATTCCCTCTCAGATTCAAAAAGTCATGAAACTGCGTCTGTCCTTTGTAAACCCGGAAACCAGTCCTCAGTGATGGTTTCCTCCTGTTACATACAACATCACAGGGTCACTTTAAACAGCAAAACAAGACGAAGGCAGGCACACGAAAGCCGGGTTCCCATGCAGCTCCATCCCCTGCACAGTGTTCTCGCCTGAGCCTGAGTTTCCAAGGGAACGGGATGGGAGCAAGCCGCGGTCTATGATATTCGAGCAATTATGGGTCTGGCTGGAAGGCTGCTCAGCAGCAGCAGGCAGGGCACTGTGACGACCATATTCAGGCACCTCACGGGGCAGGGAAGGCACGGGGGTGGGGGGGTCGCAGGCACAGTGACAGGCTGCCTTGACCACAGGATTCTTTCAGCCCAGTCCTCTCCTAGGAAAGGCAGCCCTCGGGGGGACACCAGGAGCTCGTGCACCCTCACCCAGCGCACAGTGATGGATGGCTCTCCCCACGGTCACCTGGCTCCGTCCTGTGTTGCTGTCTCAGGTGAGGCGGCTCAGCAAGCACAGCTCAGAGCACACGGCGCATGCCGAGGTGCCTGGGGTGTGCGCCTTATTTCTTTTTTCCTTTTTTATTGATAACTAGGGACCCGGTGCACAAAAATTTGTGCACTCGGGGTGGAGGGAGTCCCTCAGCCCAGCCTGTGCCCTCTCACAGTCTGGGACCCCTCTGGGGATGTCCACCTGCTGGCGTGCCTGACCAGCCTGGGTGAGGGGCTGATGGCTGTCTCCAGGCTGGCCAAGCTCCCCAGGAACGTCCCTCACCCCATTGGGTTGTGGCCAGCATGGGTGACGGGCTTTAAGGCTGCCCACAGCTCCCATTGACCCAACGTCCCAGCAAGGCTGGTTGGACGCAGGTTTCTGGGGTTTGTTTATCTCCTATAATTGATGCTGTTCCTTTAAGTCCTGGGGTTTGTTTATCTCCTATAATTGATGCTGTTCCTTTAAGTCCTGGGGTTTGTCTATCTCCTATAATTGATGCTGTTCCTTTAAGGTGGCTAACGAACCCTCCTCTCTGCCTCACCTCGCGGCTTCTATAATGACACAATGTTGTTATCTTAGACTCAGGCCCGTCTTCAGCTCCAAAGATTCTATGACTTATACAATGTTGCAAAATATGTGTTTCGCTTAACCAAGGCTAAGCGAGCCGTTGCGCAGGCAGTTTCCCTTTCGCTCCTGCTGCAACGGATGCTGCCCTTTACTCCGTGAGCGGTGGCCGCCATGTTGGCTGGGCTAATTTGCATACAGTCGCTCTGATTGGCTGTTGGGCGTCCCGGAGAAACGGTTAATTTTACTATTCCGCTTTTATTAGTTTAGATAAGCTTCGGTCCCAACCAAAGCCAGGTAAGAAGGCTCATTCTTTATTTTTTATGTTTTACTTCTTTAATTCTCACCCGAGGCTATTTTCCCATTGATTTTTAGGGAGAGTAGAAGTGAGAGGGAGAGACAGTGAGAGAGAAACATCTATTTACGGGAACACATTGATGGGTTCCCACCTGCACCAGCCCCAACAAGGGCCCAGACCAGGGAGGAGCCTGCAATGGAGGTACGTGCCTTTGATTGGACTCAAACCCGGGGCCCTTGGTCCACAGGCCAACACTCTATCCACTGAGCCACACCAGATGGGGCCGCACCTTATTTCTTGTCAGCAGAGAGCTGACCACAGAGGAAGGGCATCTGGAGAGACCTCAAACATGTCCTGGAGGGGGACTCGGCCTAAGAAACATTCACACACCTTCACATTGTCTACGGCAGGTGTGTGCTTGGCAGACAGCAAGTTCCTGTACGAAGCACAAATAACTCGGAGCTGGCCACGGAGACACGGCTGATAAATGAGGCGGCAGCCCTCAGGGACCTGACACATAACCTGTAACTTCAACCTCGTGACATGTGGGGTGGGACGTCCCCGAACAATGATGGAACCCAAATTTACGTCTCAACTATCTTAGTGAGACTTTAAATGTTTTATCAAACATGAAAATTACGTGGTGCTGAGAGACTAACTGAGGGTGGCTGCGCTTAGAGTACTAACCCACACGGCCCATCTTAACGTCACAACGTTTTAGGTGTTGGTAACGCAGCGGCAGGCTGGAGGGACACGGCACATATTATGTCATCGATTCCGGACGCAGCCTGGAGCCTGGCGATGTCTAGGAGGACAGCTCAGCTGGGTGCCTGTAGAGATAGCCCTGCTCTGAGACCTAAACTGAGTTCCAACAAACAGGAACAGGGGCACGTCTGTCTCGTGAGTGACAGCATCGTTATCTCCTAAACGCGTTCAACGCTCCCTCGTACACAAAATTACAGTACGAGGTTGGGTTAAATAATTTTACTGCAGAAAATGCTAGCAAACATATGTCAAGAAGTGAGACTGTAGTTCCCTTCGCAACAATTATGGGGGTCCTTTGACCAATTCTGCCCATGGGTTGTGTATGGCTCCACAAAGGGCCTTCATTTCTTAACCTGCCGTTTACATGCTCAGCCTAGGCTGTGAGTCCCGATGAACTCCCTTTCCTGTTTGTCCTCGTTCCCCGGGCCTATCACCACCCTCCTTCCGTCCCTTGCAGAGCAAACACAGCGCCTCGGGGACACTCATGTTTTAAGAGGGCTGTGAGCACTAAAACTTAATTGCATCACTTGATCTCCGCCGAAGCGAGTCCCAAAGGCTTTCGTGTCTTCATACATTGTTTGCAGTTTTCAGCTCTTTCATACAAAAATGTGAGGTGGAAGATGGCGGTGTAGGTAAACACCTGTACTCGCTGCCTCCCACAACCACATTGGAATTACAACTAAAATACAGAACCACCATCATCCAGAACCGCTGGAAAGCTGGCTGAATGGAAGTCCTACAACTAGAGGAGTAAAGAAGGAAGTGCACTGAGACTGGTAGGAGGTGCAGAAACACGGAACAGGCTGGGCCGGCACCCATGCGGGCCACATTTTTCATCAGGAGGGAGATTGTCTCTGTGGAGGCCGCCCAGAGGAGCAAGGAGTCCCAGCCCCACACCAGACCCCAGTCCAGGGTCCCAGAGCTGGGAAAAGAAGTCCCTACTGGCAGTAGGAACCACGGGCTGTAAAAACCAGTGCAGACTGGGGCTCAGTGACACAGAGGCTGCTGGAGACCCAGCTGTTCCTCTTAAAAGGCTGGCACACAAACTGAACTTACAGACTCCCACTTCCTCTGAGCTCCTGCACCAGGGCGAGGCTCTGGGGGACACAGACACATATGAGGAGGAACCGGATTGTCTGGCATCAGGGCAGGAACTTGGGGCAGCCTTCTCCCAGATGGAGGTGATTGCAGGGATCATTGTTCTTGTGCTGGGACCTCCTCAGAGACAGGGCTGACTGGAAGCCATTTCTGTTTGCTCCGCCCTCATGATTCCATAAGACCCCATCCCATCCAATTTACAAACCCACCCAAGCTGCCTGCAGCAGGTTTTGCATATGAAGGGCCTGTCTTTGCCCAGGCTAAAATCTTTCAAACAAGCTGCAGCTGGGTCATGGAGCCCCAAACCTATCAATAAAAGACCCAAGACCTGACACCAGCACCAGCCTGCCTTGCTTCACAGCTGGGCCTCATCTGGGCACTTCCAAACCCGATACAAAGAGGAGGAATCTGCAGATCTCTCTGTAGGTCCTGCTAGGTGGCCCCAGGCAGTGGCTGACTTTGCACCTCCCTGGAGACCCAAGAGCCAGTGTACCCAGTGGTCAGTGTGAGACCACACCAGTTAACAACCCTACACATCCATAAGTGACACACTCAAGGGGCAGACTCAGTGAGCACCAAAGTCCCACTGAAGCAAGTCCTGCTGCTTCAGGGTATCTCCTGCACAGCAGCTCTCTCACTGTAGTCATAGCTGGACTCACAGCCAACTGGCCTAGAGGTCAATTCCTCCCGGTGACACCAACAGCAATCAAGGCTCAACTACAAAACTGTGCACACAGCCCACACAGGATGCACCTAGAGCTGCCAGCTCAGGTGACTGGGGAGGCTGAGCCACTGGGCCCTATAGGATACCCACTACACAAGGCCACTCTACCAATTCCAGGAGACGTAGCAGGCTCTACCTAATACATGGAAGCAAAACAGGGAAGCAGCCAAAATACAGAGACAACAAAACATGTTACAAATGAAAGAAATGGAAGAAAGCAAACTACTGGATATAGAGTTCAAAACCATGGTTATAAGGTTACTCAAGAATCTTCTAGAAACCTCCAAAAAAAAATGGGAAAGGACCAGTCAGAAATTAAGCATACACTAACTGAAATAAAGAATAATATACAGAGAATCAACAATAAAGTAGAGGATTCTGGGAGTCAAAATCAGAAGCAGTTACCTACAAGAGAATGCCCATATAACTGTTAGCCTATTTCTCAATAGAAACTATGCAGGCCAGAAGGGAGTGGCAAGAAATATTCAAAATGATGAATATCAAGAACCTACAACCAAGATTACTTTTCCCAGCAAAGTTAATATTTAGAATTGAATGTCAGATAAAGAGCTTCATAGACAAGAAAAAGCTAATGGAGTTCATCACCACCAAACCAGTATTATATAAAATGTTGAAGGGTATTCTTTATGAAGAGGAAGAAGAAGGAAAAAAAAGATTAAAAATAAGAACAAAATGGCAACAAATACATACCTATCAACAACTGAATCTAAAAATCAAAATAGACGAATAAGAAATCTAATGAATAGAATAAACTGATGAATAAAATAGAATCAGAGGCATGAAATGAACAGACTGACGATTCTCAGAGGGAAGGGGGTGGGGGGAGGTGGGAAGAGATTAAACAAAGATCTTATATGTATAGATGTGTTAGCTATGGACACAGACAACAGGGTGGTGAAGGCCTGAGGTGGTGCAAGAACTTGGTGGAGGGGGGCAATCAGGGGAAAAAAGAGGGACATCTGTAATACTCTCAACAATAAAGTTTTTTTTTTAAATGAAGCAATAGCTATTATTTCCTTTGGTGTTTTTTACCTTTCTCAAAATATCTTTTGAAATCAAACTTCTTTATTAACCAGAGTGAAGAAACAACATAAAAGATGTGGGCAGCATTTAAACAACGGTGGAAACAGAAGCACAAATTTTGAACACAAAATGTTAATATCTAATTAACTTAATGAAGTTTTAAGGTTGACACTATTTGGTGTGCTGTGTGCCAAGCAGTAGCGTTCTTAATGAATCGCAACCATCAAGGATTAATAGAAGACCTACCAGTACAAATCTTTAACAGGCGTAAGGCCTAGTCTCATGTAAATAAAGATGTAGACTCAGGTTTTCACACCTGGGTTGAAACAAAGCTAAAAGTGCTTTAAAAATCACAAAATACCCGGTCAGTGTGGCTCAGTCGTTGAGAATTGACCTATGAACCAGGAGGTCGTGGTTTGATTCCTGGTCAGGGCACAGGCCTGGGTTGTGGGCTCAATCCCCTGTGTGGGGCGGGCAGGAGGCAGCCGATCAATGATTCTCTCCCATCACTGATGTTTCTCTCTCTCTCTCTCTCTCCCTCTCCCTTCCTCTCCCATCCTCTGTAATTTCTCCCCACTGGCTGCTCCCTTACACAGACCCTGACAGTGGATTCCTACGCTGTTGGCTCTCTCTCATGATTCCCAAGCGGGTTCAGGGTGGACGCCTTGCATTCCTGAGGGAAGGGATGTGAGGGGGTGATGGAGGAAGAATCTAGATTTGGTCCCACCCAGTTCCTGGCACAGAGCCCTGAAACCCTTGGGGTTTCTGAGGGAAGCCCCTTCCAACCCCACCTGAATTCATGCTAATGAGGTGATTCTCAGGGAATCGAACCGTGCCTTCCTGGTTCGTAGGTCGATGCTCAACCACTGAGTCAGGCTGACTAGGCAAGAATATATTTTAAAATAACAATACTTTTTTAAAAATCCTCACCCAAGGATATTTTTTCATTGATTTTTTTTTAGAGAGAATGGAAGGGAGGGGGAGAGACAGAGATAGAAACATCGATGCGAGAGAGACCTACGGATTGGCTGCCTCCTACATATACTCCAACCGGGACTGGGGATGGAGCCTGCAACTGCGGTGCATGCCCTTGACTGGAATCGAACCCAGGACCCTTCAGTCCACAGGCTGACTCTCTATCCACGAGCCAAACCAGCTAGAGCAATAATATTTTTAAATGATATTTCCAAGGATCACGAGATGAAATGATAACAGTTTAAAATATTGGCTTTCCTAAAAGGCTCTGGAACGTTATGTCCCCTATTCATCCCACTTGTTTTATGGTGCTCTACGGCAAATTTAAATGCCGTCTAAGCCTCGTTTGCGTTTCTGCTGAGCTCAGCGGATCAGAGACCCTGGGCGGGATCGGCGGGACGGGAGGCAAGGACATTCTCACTGTGGACGTGCGCGCTGCTGCCGCTGTATGGTAAGCAGGCGTGACTTGCGCAGGTTTTTAACACAGTGGCAGCTGGAAGAAGCGGGCTCCTACAAAGCGAGGGCAGGTGCGCCGAGGAAGCCCACGGAGTGGAATGGTGTGACCGGGGGTCACAGGCACTAACGTCGGTCATCACCGTCATCACCGTCATCACCGTCATCACCGTCATCGTCACCATCGAACCCGCCGGCTTAGACTGGCACCAAGCGCCCTGTGGCTGAGACCGAGCGCCAGCCCTGCCAGCCGCACATCTTGGTCGTAAAGCAATTCAGCGGCAAACGCTGGCAGCCCGTGTCCACCCAGCAGCTGTGGGCCGGCCTGGAGGCTGAGCCGTCAGAAGGCCAGGAGGAAAGCCGGGCGGGCTCCTGAGGCACTTCCTGTTCTTCGGGAGGGGACCCACCTAACTTTCCTGGGGAGCGTTTGAACTGGGCGTCAGCGAGGCTTATCGCACCGTTGCCCTGGCCAGGTGCCCAGATGGTTAGAGCGTCATCCTCCTACGCCCAGGTTGTGGGTTCGAGCTCCAGTCAGGACGTACAAAAGCAGCCGACGTCGCTGTGTGTGGAATGGAGGCCATCGCTGACCTAACTGGGGAATTTCAACATCGCTCAGCGCTGACCCGGGCCTGGGAGGAGGGAGGGGCGGAGGCCACACGTGGAGAAAGTCAGTGAGCTTGTCCCAGCCTGACGCTGGGGACAGACCGCAGCGCTCCCTCCCCGTGAGGACACTTTTGCGGACTTTATTCAAAGCCAAAGTAAAAAGACTTCCAGGGAAGAGTCGTTCACGGTCCCCGGGATGGAGGAGAGCAGGGCAACAGGCCTCACAGGAAACGGACCCAAATCCCACGGGGGGTGGGGGGGGGTGACAACCCTCGGGGAGCCATTCAGGAAAACACTGTGCTTTTTACAGAGCATCGCTCCCCGCAGCTGTGAGTCGCAGGCTCCACCCTGTGGTGGGGGACACAGCTCAGTCCCGGCCAGCTCCCCGGGGAACCGGGCGTGCGCCTCTGCTGCCGAAAGGTCCTCGTCCCTGACGGGAGAATCCCGCGTCCTGAATCCCAGCGACCCTCTAGGTCTTGGGGGTCAGGCCACTCCGCCCGCAGGACTGGACACCGCACGTCGTCCAGGCCGCTCCGACACCGACATGCGTCCCTCCGAACACCCAGCCTCGCCTCGCCGAGACTGTGAGTGAACATTAGCCCACGTTTACTCCTCTGTTTCTTCCCAATCATCACGGAAGTTCCTTATGCATTAAAAACACAGCCCGGCCGGTGTGGCTCAGTGGTCACCCTATGAACCAGAAGGTCACGGTTCGTTCGACTCCTGGCCAGGGCACATGTCCAGTTTCGGGCTCGATCCCCGGTGGGGGCGTGCAGGAGGCAGCGGATGGATGATTCTCATCATTGAAGTTTCCATCTCTCTCTCTCTCTCCCTTCCTCTCTCTGAAATCAATAAAAACCTTTTTTTTTTCAATCAAGTGCCACGCACATATGTTAGTGTATGTCATGAGCTTACACAGAGGACCTATGCGTCACATCCCTGAAAACGGGCCCACCTCCCCCCTGCCCTTCAGGCTAACGGGCGGACCTCCTGGGTCTGCCAGGCCCGCTGGGGCGGCGTCCTGCTAGGCGGCCGGTGACAGCGCCGGTCAGCGTGCGCGGGGGCTCCGAGTGGGAGTCCCAGGAGGCATTGCCCCCTGCAGAGCCCGAGCCCCGCGGCGCCACAGCCTGCCTCCCCCGTCTCCCATTCAAAGCGCTCCCAGCTACGCTGCGGCCGGGCTTGGCGGCAAATCGCTGTCCCTTTGCCCTGAAAGGCTGTCTGCACGGCTTCTCTGCCCCGGGGGGTCTAGCTGAGGGGCAGGAGCTGGTCATGAAGGTTTACTCGCCGGCCACTCCGGGTCACTCTGCGGATCAGAACGTCCCCCGGGCATCACCTACCACTTACACATGGGGAAGCGTCACCTGTGGGGGATCGAGGCGCGCGTGGCAGGTGGACACCGTGTTTGGACTGGACGGGAGCCGACCTCCTGAGGCCCCACACGGACCTACCACCCCGCCCCCACCCCCCACCCCCCGCCAAACCCCAGGTATAACTCAACAAATAAATATCAGCACAAGTTGTTTCCTAACTTTTCTATTGTTAAGTCACCCCACATGGAAGTCTCAAGTGTTTAAAGAGCCCCGGCTGGTGTGGCTCAGTGGAGGGAGCATCGGCCTGTGGACTGAAGGGTCCCGGGTTCCCTTCCTGGGTCAGGGCACAGGCCCGGGGTGCAGGCTCGATCCCCAGTAGGGGCGTGCAGGAGGCAGCTAGTCCACGATTCTCTCTCATCACTGATGTCTCCATCTCTCCCTCTCCCTTCCTCTCTGAAGTCAACAAAAATATATTTTAAAAAAATAAAGTGTTCAAACAGACTGCTTCTCAGGGTTTCATGGGACAAGGAATTGTTGGCTTTACACCAAAATCAACGCATCTCCCCCCACACACGTACACACAGGCTCCGTGACCATACACCACCCTCCTACAAAGAAACACAAACAGTAACTAATAGTCAGAATGACAGCTCCTTCCTGGGGAGGGGGTCGCTGCGGTCAATGTCGGTGATGCCCACCGTGAGGCACACAGGTGACACAGGCTGCAACCCACAGCACAGACCCACCCCGACCGTCTGCAGGGCATGGCCACCCCCCCACACTCACCACGGTGCCCGCCCCAAACCACCCCACAGGGAAGGGTCTCAAGCTTCCTTGCTTCTCACTGGACTCAGGTGGGTCCCCACATGGCTCGGTCCCCGTGGAGGCCACTGGGCCCCGTCTTCATTACAAAACGGACGAGCGCCGCTGGCCCCATTCAGGCCTGTGACTGCGCCTGAAATTGCAGGCCCGTCGAACTCTCCGGAGGAAGAGACGTTTCATTTGGCTACCGGGGCGCAGGCGAAGCGTCCACTATAATGCGCCTCCTCCGAGGGGCCGAGGTCACGGACTTTGCTTTAAAAGCCTCATTTCCAGCTACGAAGGCGCAGGCCTCTCGTCGGCAGCATCTGCCCCAAGTTCTGCTGAGGCACAGAGTGTCCTGTGTGTGGCGTGTTCTCGGCATCTCCCCGAAAGGCTCTGAGACCCCTCCTGCCGCCCTGGGACTGGTGTGCAGCTCCGTCCAGGCTAAGCCAGTAACCGGCCGCCATCTCCGCCTCTGAGCACCCTGAGCCCTGCCTCCCCTGAGACCAGGCTTGAGGGCCAGTCTGTCCCTGTGCCTCCCGCTGGAAGGGAGGATGGTGCTGATGCGGCCAGCAGAGGGCAGTGCTGAGCCCGGGCGGGTAAGTCTACCTTCACAGGGAGGGACCTGCGGAAAAGGAAGAGCTGGCCCTGGCCAGTGTGGCACCGTAGATAGAGCATCGGCCTGAGGACCAAAAGGTCCCGGGTTTGATTCTGGTCAAGGGCATGTACCCGGGTTGCAGGCTCCTCCCCAGCCTGGGCCCTGATTGGGGCTGGTGCAAAAGGCAGCCAATCGGTGTTTCTCTCTCTCTCTCCCTCGGACTCACTCTCCCTAAACTCAATGGGAAAATAGCCTCAGGTGAGGATTAACCAAAAAGAGAGAAGGAAGAAATGCAAGGCCAGTGGGACCTGACCAGCCCTGAGTGTACTCTCTCCTCAAGAAGGTAAATGCTGGAGGCACTTGGTCATCCAAGCTCTCCCCACTGACCCGCCTCCCGGGGGCCTGACCTCTGCAGAGTCCCGGCTCTGGGGTCCCTCAGCCTCCGGCTGCGACCACTCACACGTCAATCCCAGGCCCCCTGACCTCCCGCTGCCCCGAGAGAGCAGCGTGTGTGGGCCTCGCTCTGAACAACTATCGAGTCATGACGGACACCTCGTCCTTCCTGGGGCTCAGGGGGTGTCTGCTGCAACCCCTCCTCAGGCCGTTGGAAAGCTGGCGGGTTCTGGGGGACACAGCTCTTTGGACCTTGACTCTGGGGGGGTGGAACAGGGCTAATCAGAGAATGAACAGCTGTCGAGCTGCAGGTGCCACCAGTCACCCAAAGTGACACCCAACACGTGGTGTGTGGGGCTCCTCACCCACAGGAACCGTCTGTCTAAATAAGCTCCACCTCCCACCCAAAGCCCCAGCCCTGGAGAAGGGACCTTGCCACTTTCAACACGTATGACCCAGCGGGTTCGGGTCACCCCAAGTTCAGCTCCAGGGTCATTAGATTTGACCGATTTCAACAAATGCTCCGACTCACCCAGAAAAGTGTCTCTGGCACAACCGAAACATTCACACACACGTGTTCACACACATGTTCACACACATGTTCACACATGCACATGTTCACACACATGTTCACGCACCTGTTCACACACACGTGTGCAGCCCACCCAACCAGCTAACTGGGCAGGAATTGGGAAAAGTGTGTATAGCCCACAGCCATGATATGTGTATGTATCTGCACGTGTGTGTGCGTGTGCGCACATGCATACATGCCTGTGTGTGTGTGTAAGTGCTTGTGCAGCTGTGTGCATGTTAAGTCCATACATGTGCATGTATGTGTGTGGATGTGTGTGTGCCTATGAGCCCATGTGTGTTGTGTGTCCATGCATGTGCATGTGTGTGTACATGTGCCCGAAGGGGGGGAGAACAGGAGGAAAGGTGCCTGGCATGTTTCCTCCTGTGCTAAGTTTCCCTGAGCTGCTTGGCCTCCTCAGCCCTCACAAGCCACCATCCCCAAACCCAAAAGTCGAAAATTCAAAAGGTGCTGGATTTCAGAAGTGGGATGGCAATTCTTGTGACGGCAAAGCCTGACCTCCCCTCCTGTAGGTAGAGCACAGGAGGTTTTGTCTCGGTGCAGAGGCTGATGCATGCTGTGAGCTTACTCCAGCATTTCAGATCTTTCTGGCACACCAAGGAGATGGCAACGCCTGCCTGAGCCCCTCCCAGAGCCACCTACACAGTACCCTGACCTTTCATTGGCTCCCCTGAGATGGTGTCCCATGATTGGCCACCTCCACTATAAATAAGGCTGCCTTTCCTCAATAAAGTTAGACCTGCGTCCCAGAACCTGGTCTCCGGAGTCGTGCATGCAAGCGTCCTAGTGCTAGGGGCTCCGCCGCCCTCACCCCTGGGAAATCCCCTGCTTCACCCTCCCGCTCCCTGAGGGACAATGGCCGAGAGGACCACATGTGGCAATCCGCTCCCCCTTCCTCCTCCTCCCTCCCTCACCCCCGTTACTGCAGAAATACCAGCACGTGGGTCTGGGACGCTGCTGGGCCTGGGGCCATACAGGGCATGGCGGGTGAGCTGACAGGCCTGGATCCCTGACCAGCCCCCCGTAGCCACCCCTCCTCACCCTGTTTCCGCTTCTGTCCGTCATCTACCCTCTGAAGTCTCACATTGTCTGGGCGCCGAGCACACGTTCCCCCAGAAAACAGCCAGTAGCCCCGGGTTCAGGGCCTGGCAAATGCTGCCACTTCAGACACATCTGCAGCTGAATTATTTACCCAGAAATGTAAAACCCCACACCCTGGGGTCCGGCTGCCAGCCGCTCCTGGAGAGAACAGAGCGGGTGCGGGAAGCAGGAGTCCCTGCGATTGTGAGCGAGAAGCTCCTCGCCGGCCGGGCTCCCGAGTCACCCGTGGGTCCTGGGCACGCAGCAGGGCCTCACCCCACTCGGCCAGGCCCTGGGAGGGGGACGCTCCCAGCCTCAGGTGCTCTGCAAGGGACGCAGCTCCGGCTGTGTTTGCCTGGAGCTGGAGGGCGCAGCCTCCGGAGCCCGAGGGTTTCACGGCAAAAGGAAACCAAGTAAGTCCCCACGTCGCTCCTCACCCGCCGTCGGTGAGCTCGTGACTTCGTGGCACTGCCACCACATCCCCTATGCTGAAGGTAACGGGACAGACGAGGCGGAGAGCAGCGAGACCCGGTGGGAGGTCTCGGGATGGGGCAGCGGCGACAGTCAGCTCCGTGTTATCCAAAGCGGGAGCGGCGGTGTGTGCAGGACGCCCCCTTCTGAGATGCGCCAGCTCCCTGAGGACAGTCACCTCCACAGGAGGCAGGGAGCCCGCTGAGAAGACGCTGAGCTGGGGCTGGGCACCGTGAGCTGTGCGACCTGTCCTCGTCCTCACTCTCGTGCGGGAGGAGAAACTGAGGGGCCGAGTGGGGTAGGCAGGAGGCCGCACGTCCCAGAGCAGCGAGTGTCGAGGAGGGGAAGGGGCGCAGAGGAAGCACAGGCGGCTATCGGGCTCGGCCGGCCAGGGCTCAGCGTGGCAGCGAGGCCACCGGGTGCCACGCACAGGCCACCTACCCCTGCGGAAGCACCCAGCAACGACGCCAGCACGGGTGGCATCCGTCACGCGCTCACTCGGCGTCTCCCAAGCGCGTTGAAGGAAGTCCATGGAGAGGGAGATCAGAGGCGACCCCGAGATTCCCCCACAGACTCACTCCGCCCTAACACTGGGCACACTTACCGGCACGAGGACGAGTTTGGGGAAGACACGTTATACCCAGCGGGAGGTCATTTACAGAGGGCGTTCCTGCCTGCCCTTCCGCGGGGAGCAGTCAACTGACCCCCCCGGGAATTGACCCCCCGGGACTGACCTCTGGGACTGACCGTCCTGAGGCCTAGATGCCAGCAGGACACAGAACTACAGGGGACACTGAGGCTTGACAGGAAGGAGAGCCTGCTGACGCTCACCAGCCTGGGGACTCGGTGACACGACAGGAAAGCCTCTGTCCTGACATGGGGGGCCTGGCGCCTGGACCCACCCCTCGCCCACCACCCATAGTCAGAGTCACAGTCCGGGGGCTGGAACGAGGAGCAACCTCGCGAGCACTGGGCCTGGGAGCTGGTACGGGAAACCCCACGAGGCAGTGGTGCCCTGTGACTCAGCTCGCGAGGGGACAGTGAATATAGAAACTGAACGGGCGGAGGCAGATGGCAGGCTGTGGACGGAGCAGGCAGGCGGTGCCTGTGGGTGCTCCGGGGGCTCGGCCACCAGATGCACACAAAGGAAGCCGGGCTGTTGCCACAGCAACCGTAGCCGAGGCCCAGGGAACAGGACCAGCACGCGGCTCCCCAGACGCACGCAGGAGCCCGAGGGATGGGGAACAGGGACGCTCCTGGGGGAGGGACATGGCAGAGACGCTGGTCGGCGCTTGGCTTCCTCAGCATTCGCTGCAGACGGCCTGCCGCTCCTTAGCAGGTGGCCGGGGACAGAGGCAAGGGTTCCAGACAGAACGCCCTTCCCGGGAGGGGGCATGCTGTCCTGCCCCCCAACCCAGGGGAGCGGCTGGGGGCCAGCGGCCATGCAGACTTCGCTGCTCTCCCCGACCTGGGCAAGGCTACACGGAAAATCACGGATCCACCTCCTCCCAGCACGTGTTCATCTTAAACACTCACACAGGTTTTGTCTCTTACTCCCAAGTCTTCGAATGCTCTCCTTAATGGAGGAGGGTTCTCGGCGTGTGCGTGCGTGTGTTTCTCTCTCCTTTTGAAGTTCTAACGTGCCGCAGACAGATCGCTAGGTTTAAACAAGAACAATCAGAAAGTGATCCGAGGGCTTTGCAGGCCATGGCCAGGCAGCTCCGAGGGCGAGAGCAGCGGCGATAGGCCAAGGCTGCGGGTCCCATCCTGCTCACGGCCCACACAGGAAGCAAACGGATGCTTCTCTCTCTTTCTCCCTCTTCCTCTCCCTAAAATCAACAAGTTGTTTTTAATTGCTTTGCCATAAACATGGGAAACATACCAGTACCTCATACAGTTCTTTCTACAGTAAAAAGCATGTTTACAACATGTGTGCAAACTAAACTCACTGAGGAGTGTGCGCTGAGGAACAGGCGGTTTCAGGGGACGGGACGGTCGGGGGGCCGGGCGGGGGCCCCGGCTCACAGCCCCCACCAGGCCCTCTGCCCACCATTCAGCCCCTTCAGGCCTCAGGGACTCAAGTCCACTCCGACCTCCACAATGTGAGGAGGGGATGAAATTATCGTCTCCCCCTCCCACCCTCACGGGGAAATGGAGCTCAGAGAGTCCAGGTCACATCAAGGGCAGGCAGCCGCGCCCCCTCCTCACACTCTGGTCCTCGCACGCCCACCATCACGCCTGGTGGGGGCTCCAGCACCGTGAAGGCAGAGCCACGGGGAGACACAGCTGGGGAACCTGGCAAACATGCGAGAACAGCCCTGGCCTCGGTCGTGGTGTTTTTTTAAATATGTTTCTCTTGACTTCAGAGAGGAGAAGGCAGAGGGAGATGGAAACATCCATGATGAGAGAGAATCGTGGATCTGCTGCCTCCTGCATGCCCCTCACTGGAGATCGAGCCCCCAACCCGGGCAGGTGCTCTGACGGGAAATCAAACCGGCAACCTCTTGGTTCCTGGGTCGATGCTCAGCCACAGAGCCGAGTCTGGAAACAGCCTTTCAAAGGGTGTTGATCGTGGGGCGAGTCCCAGTCTATCTAGCTGCTCGTTATGTAACGGCTCGTTGGCTGGATTCGGATACCTTATGTAAGGCGTCTTCTGCATGTTAAGAACCAGATACCTAGTTGCTACAGGGACCGCCAGAGCTGGGGCGGGACGTCTCTGGGAGTCAGTGGCAGCAGGAAGGGGTCCTGAGTGAGGCAGGAAGGAGAAATGGACATGGACCAGCACACAGGTGGGTGGAGAATGCTCCAGGTGGGCGACTGGCACGTGCCAAGGCCCCGTGGTGTCGAGGGGTGGGAAGCCGGAGCCAGGCCTGGCACACCAGGGGCCAGCGCTGCAGACAGGCTCCACCCAGGGGGCGGCGTTTGGCAGCAGAGCTGGGGGGGGGGGAGGGCAGGGAGATCTGGTTCTGACAAAAGGCACAGAACGCAGCCTGCGGGGACGCGGGTGATGAGGGCTCCAGAAGGTTCCCCAGCAGCTGCGTGTGGGAAGGCTCCGAGCTCGAGAGAGAGACTGGGGGCGGGGACCCAGCTGAGAGCCTGTTCTGCTAATTCGGGCGCAGGGGAGGGTGTGGCCATGCCAGGGGGGCTCACGGGGGCAGGGGGAGTGGAGGGGATGCTGGGCCAGTCCTCCATCCCTGCTGTCCACTGTGAGGCCTGACCCCACGGTGTGTCCACCTGAGCACTTCCAGTCCCACCTGAGCACCTCGGTCCCAGGTGACACATGACTGCGGGCGAGCTCTCCTGGCCACACGCAGACACGGATCCAGGCAGAAGGACAGGCAAAACCCGCCCTCGGTGTGAACGGCAGGCCTGGTCTGGCAGACGACAGTTCATGCGTGTTTTTATCACACGTGTGCCTTTAAATCCTCTCAAATGCCTAAGACTGTCCCCATGCGAGCTAAACCCAGACTCGGATCCGCGCCCAAACAGTAGGTGACCAAGTTGCAACCCAGCGAGGCCCCGGCAGGACGGCTCATGGGCTGCTGGCCCAGCACCCAGGCGCTCCCGTCGCCCACCCTGCATCCCCGCTCTGCTGCCCTCACTCCCACACACCTGCACCCTCCCCCCATCTCGCGTCCCCCCCCAGCCCCTGCTGCCCCTCGTCACCCATCACTCACAGAGCCAGTGCTTCTCCGTGGCAGGCATCACCCTGAGTTAGAATCGTCGTTTTAAAAATGTCGCCAACTCGACTGTTTACGTGGTTATTGAGCTTTACCGTCCCCCACCGGCGCACTGCTCATCCACCCAGACGTGAGGAACCCGGCACCGTGTGTGGCCCGCTGGGAGCTCACGGAGAAGCACGCCACACGGACCACGGGTTGGTCCTCGGTCATGAACACCCAGGTTTGTTCTCTCTCGCAGCCACATGTGCACCACAAACCCATGATCCCGAGGGCTGTGTGGCCAGCGGCTCTCTGGGAATCCAGCCAGAGTGACCCAGGTTGTTACCCGCTGCCGAGACGACGAGCCCGGCAGAGAGAGCGTGCGCCTCCCGGCCTGCACAACCCGCCTGGCGGCCAGCGGGCGTTACCCGGGACGCCTTCGTGGGCAGCGACGGAGGAAGCTGGGTCACCGCCCTTGTTCCTGGCCAAGTCCACTCCCCTCCCAGGACGGCATGGCACCCAGGTGGCGGGAGAGGACCTGCATCCCCAATATCCACCAGGACCCTCCCTCCGTTTCAGGTGCAGGGACTCGGGTCTGAGTGAGCCCCACAGAGCTAGACCTGGGTGAGATCCAGGTGCCTCTGTGGGCGGGGCTGCCACCTGCCTGTGCCACAGCCACCGCTGGCCAGCCTTGACCCCAGGCTGCTCAACCCCCCACCCCACCCCACCCATCCCACCCCTTCAGGGCTCCTGTGTCGTGTTTGCGCGAGGGAGGTGCCCCTACCTGACACGGGCCTCGTGGTCTCCTCGCTGGTTGCATCACTGTGCCTGGTACTGAATCCTGGGCCCCAAGCTGTGGGAGGGCTTCCGCGTTTGGACAGACTAATGAGAGGGCACAGTCCCTCGTGGCAAAGCCACCTCCAAGTCCCAGCTTGGAGGGCAAAGCCCTCCCAGCACATTAGAGCCAAAGGCTGCGGCTGTGAGCTTGACCTTATGGTCCGAACCTGTGCTCCCACGTGGCTGAGGGACGTGGGCTGTGGGAGGTGCAGCAAGTAAACAGAGCTTGACCAGGTGCCTGTGGTTGAGTGGATTCGAAACTCACGAGGATGTCGTACACACCTTGGCCTCGCCCTTGCTTTGCCTCGTGGGACCTGCTGTGAGATAGAGACTCGGCTCACAGGCCTGGCGCTGTCACTGTCTCTCCATCAGAGAGGACAGCGTCCCACGCACACCCAGCTTTCTTCTCTTGTCTGTCTTTTCTCCACCCTTCACCACCCCTCTCATGCTCACCGGCTCGGCACATATGGCACCCAACGCTAAGCAACAAGTCCAGGAAGGTGGACGGACGGGAGGCTGTCCCCTGAGCCACAACCGGCTGCCCGGTCCTCGAACTCCCGGAACACAGGCCCTGCACATGCAGACAGATGCGAAGAACGGGCCGGCTCTCCGCTGCAGCTGCTGGGCGCGGGGCCCTGCCTGCCTCTCTGC